>CAIGRK010093650.1:0-14768 GCA_903798315.1 Fraxinus greggii
CACCCTTCCAGGGTATCACAAGTTTGATCATAGACCATTGACACGAATATCTTGATCAAGCTAGGGACATGGTACATTACATGCCATAACTTAAGTTTTTTGGTGTTTATGGTGGACTCAAATCCAAGAGGAGAAATCAATTTGTACAGGAAAAAAAATCACAGAAATGCAACAGAATAGAGACAAACGGGAGTCCCACCTTGTATTTAAAAAGGGCAAATAATGTGCGGGCCCCACCCATGTGTGAGTATTCTGTTGCAATTCTGTGAAATTTTTTTCCGCATGTGTAGCACGTTTGAATCTAAGATATTCTCCCATCTTGAAACACAATTAGAATCATACTCACTGTTGACATCAAAAAGATGATCAACAAATTTTCCTTATCTAGCCAAGTTTTCCCCTCTTAAACTCACTATTCTGCTGAGAGGAGAAATGATTATTTGGAAAGAAGATATTTCAATTTTAGCCCATCGTTCTTCTTCTCAAGCACGCCTACTTATAAATTTCTATTTAGGTATTGTGTGTAGATGGATATTTATAATTCATGCCTCATGACAACTATTGATTGATTTTTTAACTGACTCTGTTATTAGTGCATGTTTTATTTTCCAACCTACGTGTCTTTCATTCGCTGGTTATGAAGTTATGATTTACTTCTCTATTTATGTGTGCTTTGACAATGATTTTTGCTCATGTGAAATAATTTGTCATCTTTGGTTGCGAGGTCTTGTATGATACTTGCTTCTATTTTTAAGAATTCACATAATATTTTCAACATGGTTCGCATGAGCTCGGAAATAGCTTTTTTTTTTTTTTCAACACTCACTCTCATCCCTCAAGTTGCCAGCTCAGTTCCAAACCGTTTAAAATTGATTTCATTTGAAAATATGCCAAAAATCTTTCTAATCGAACCGTGTTCACCCCTAATATATCGTATACTTTTAATTTTTTTCATATTTGTAATCACAGCCCTTGTTTGAGCCTCATTATTTGACAAATAATGCATTTTTTAATAATAAATTGATGGTGAATGTGTGATTAAAAAAGTAACGAAAACATTTTATTCTGCTTGTAATATTATTTTATTAAAGAATATTTAAACGAAAAGAANTTTTTTTTTTTTTTCAACACTCACTCTCATCCCTCAAGTTGCCAGCTCAGTTCCAAACCGTTTAAAATTGATTTCATTTGAAAATATGCCAAAAATCTTTCTAATCGAACCGTGTTCACCCCTAATATATCGTATACTTTTAATTTTTTTCATATTTGTAATCACAGCCCTTGTTTGAGCCTCATTATTTGACAAATAATGCATTTTTTAATAATAAATTGATGGTGAATGTGTGATTAAAAAAGTAACGAAAACATTTTATTCTGCTTGTAATATTATTTTATTAAAGAATATTTAAACGAAAAGAAGAGAAAGAGAAAAATATATTTTTAAAATAACTGAGATCAAACAAAGGCAAAGTGAATAAAAAGTCTTTCGGGTTTGAAATCATAAATCGATTTGGTGAGAGTCGAATACGGTATGAAAATTAATTCAATTAAGATTGGATTGTTAAGTCGAGCATAATCCAAGTTGCGGTTGCGAAACTTAGAAATATATGCCACCTCATTATTATCTAGCATCTCACCATTACTTTTCAAGCCACGACTTAATCAGGCTACCTGTTTATCTCGAAATTGCTGCCAACTTTTAACATTCACGAAGGATTAGAACGATTAGTAACAATCAAGATGACTGAAATTTAAAGTAAGTTACAAGTTCATCTAATGAACATATTGCGACAAATTAAAGTCGAGTGACCCAAATGAGATTTCACTGAAAGTTCAAGGACCAAAAATGTAATTAACTTGATTTCAAATATTCATCCCTTGTTTGGTACCCATTTTTTCAAAATACATTTTTTTCTCTATTATTTTCAACCTCGCATTCTTCAATAAAATAATATAACACGCAAATTCAAAACTTTCATTTATTTTTCAACCATATTCTTCAATAAAATATTATTCAAAAATACATTTTGGACAAAATGGAGCTCAAACAGGATCTAAGAGAATTGAAAATTGATGAAATTATAAGCCATTCCACGAAGAGCACACCTGCAAACCTCAATTCAAAATCAGAGGTGTCAAAATAGGTGGACTCGGTTAGACCGTCCCATCAATAGTGAGGCCTAGACCAAATGGAGTACATGGGGGCTCGGAGAAACAACAAATAACTTCCACATTTAACACGAACGTCGAAAATAGGATGTTAATGTTGCTTAATGAAAATGTTCCAGGCTATTCAGGTGCAGCATTACACAATGATATTCAAGTTCTTTCGCATCTATAGACGAACATAGAATGATACATTGTTCTTGGTATGTCAATGTCTCGGGTATTTAGGCTTAGGTTCATCATCGAATCTGGAGTTTCTACAAGGCTTCAAATAGGAGTCCAGAGTTTTTTGCTTCGCGGGACTTCTCTTTGTTTGATCAATTGAAACTTGTAAGGAATTCTCATGGCCATCAAGCATCTAGATATTCAATGGAGATGTATCAGCATATACTCTTGGAAAGAAAAATCGAAAGCATTCTTCAAAAGATAAAATACAGTCGATGTAGACTGTTAACCAATAGACTACCATGATAATGGGATGTTACAATGGCACATTTAGAAAAATATAAACAAAAATAAATATAATTCTGAAGGACGAACCTGTCCCAAGTTTTCCAACTTGCTTTGAATGACATCCCTGAAAGAAAAGCAGTCGAGTTACTCGTGGTAATAACATTGTTCTACTGATTCTATATAATTAGAAGGCCATGTTAAAAAGTCCACCACCAAAAGTGGTATCATTTCGAAAATATATATGAAGGTACCATATTATATCGTCAACTGTGTCGTTTGCCAGCAGATAGTATATATTGACTGAAGACACCTAAACAAATTAACAATTATATCAACATTCGAGGAATAACAATTAAATCGAATGAAATGGCAAAAAGAATTAAGCTAAGGTGTTTTGACACCCCCTTGTGTCAAAAATCTGACCATTGTCTGGAAAAAGTGTTATTAAAATCAATGTCTAAAAATCTGTCAACTCACATGAGTGTCAAACTAGGTGTCAACCTAGATGTACATGTAGCATAATTGTAGGAAAAATGTCAAGCATTTAGATAATTAAGATATAATTGACAGTTGGAATTTTTTCAATTTTTTCGACAAATGTGAACACTGCATGCAAATAGGAAAGAGAACAACTTCAGAATCTAGCACAGGCAAATTTTGATTCTACGATCACGCCATTAGTTTTAATTTCAGGAAAATAAAACTGTTTAAAATAAATTTACTTGGCCAATTCTATGAGCACGATCTTCTGCTTGAATCATGTCCCCTGGGGTCCAAGATAGTTCGGCAAAAATTACTGTGCTTGCTGCTGTCATGGTTAAGCCAACGCCTCCAGCTTTAATGGATAACTACAGCGCAACAATAGAACTACATATCCCACGGAGAATAAAGGAAAGACAATATTTCGAAACCATTGGAATAAAACAGAAGCAATACCACTGCTGCCTTTATAGAATCTTTTTCCTGAAAATCTGTCACCAGTGCTTGTCTTGCTGCAGCTGGTGTACTGCCATCAATCCTTATGCAGCCAACTTTTTTCTTCTAGAAGCATGATCATCATATGAGAGTGTTTAAATGTTAATAAATTTCACTAAAGATTAGTCTTACAAGAAGATATTGGTGTATTGAATCAATCATTGGTTGATGATGCGCAAATATCAAAAACTTGCACCCGGCCTGCAAAAAATAGAACAATATAAGCTCTTACTGAAAAATATCCAAGTCAATTTCCCAAACAAAGCTATAAATATTAGTATTAGTGAAACAATCTCTGTTGTTCACAATCGATAACATTTTTTTCATGCAAACAAGAATTTAGATTAATACCATTGTTTCCTCCTATGTTGAGAAGTGTTGATATCAAACAAGAGGGAGTGATGCAATATAATAAGAAAGTTCCTATATGCAGCTGACAACCAATTAAATGCCCTAATACATGCACAATCCGTTGCTAATAGCAAGTGGGGCAAAATAAGCAGCAACAAAGTCGATAATAGGTATACCTCAATCACAGTTCCCAGGTAATCCATAACTGCCGGAATCTTTGCTTCTGCAGAGTCCGTATAAATCTGAAGCATAGATGGTATTGAAAAGATGAAAAGGACAACAGTTTCTAGAATGTATTCATTTAATTACAGAGTGAAGTGGTCAAAATGTGCACATGCACTGATGTGTAAAATTGAGCAGATGACATCATTTGCAATATTTAGGAAAAGAATTATTTCGCCGGAAATTGTGATCATCATACTAGTTAAAAATATTACAAATTGACTGAACTGTTGAAGATATGGATTTACATTCCAAAGTACTGGAAATTATGGAAACAAATTGTTACCCTATGAAGTGCATACAGAACGGCCTAATATTTATTAAATAGCAAAGTCAATAGCCTAAGCATATAGATGGGTGCAATGAGAGTTTGTCTTCTATAAAAAAAATATGGTATTTAAATATTTTTAGAAGTCGAAAAACTTCCAAATCAAAGTGAGTTGAATACATTGGCGTACTCTAAATCTCTCATTGTGATATTTGCCCATGAGCAAGAACACATTTCTGAGTAGTTTTCTCCCCCAATTGTACAGTAAATCATTATTTCTTCCTAGATGTGGCAAAATTTGCCACCACCCCCATTTACTGACCCACCACACGACTATATTTAGTTTTGGTGCACTCGCTGATATCAGCGAGTGCAAATGGGTGACGCAATCACACACTAAATTTAGTGGTCTTAAAAGGTGATCCCCCAACCTGTTGTACACCCATATAACTTTTAACTCATAAAACCACCTAAATAAAACATGAAGATATTCAAGCCACCAGCACCAAGTCATCACCTAGTCAACCAAGACAGTTAACCGAGTCAACATCGCCAACGAATCATCTCAAACAGCTTGCCCTTCACCATCCCTTATCACCACAAGCCCCTTTACCATCTCACCGCCACCAAGGCCCTTCCCAACCATCCCGCCAACAGCTCCAAACCCCTTCCCATCATCCCACCAACATTAGCTACTTTCTCCTAATAAATACATCAAGAAATTAGAAACAAAAATGTAAAAAATGTTGAGGGAACACAAAGAATAAAACCTAAGATCTGAAAATCAAGTTAGATTCTTCCATTCCACAGGAAAAATAAAATAAAATAACTTCGGTATATAAAATGAAGAAGCCGATCTAAACAAATTCAGAGCACCTTTTTCAAGCAAGTTTACTAAAAGAGAGATGAACAAAGTAAGGGACAAAACAGTGTGTTTGTGCAGGAATGAGCCATGGGCGGATGGAGCTGATTAGCAACTATGACCTTCCCTTTGGTAAGTGATATCAGTATGTTGAATATCATGCAGAGTTTATCCCCTCCAACCCAATTCAATTTGGCGTGATCTAGGTAGAGAGTGGAAAGTGGTGTATTTTGCAGAGTTTCATTACAGAGCCAGTAAACTTCAATCAAGTAGATTAGAAAGAATAAAGAAGAAACTATTTATTATAAAGAAAGAGGACATAATTATGTAAAGGAAAAAAAAGTCAAAAATCTAGGAAGGGGTGTAGAGAATTATAATTTGTGGGAAAGCATAGAAATCAACAAATAAAAATTTGCTTACCTTATTAATAAGATTCTTCTCAGTAAATTTGAGTGATTCAGCTTCTCCTTTCAACTGGCTTGACTTAATTTTTCCTTTAATTACCTCCAGCTGCACAACAAGGAGCGTCACTGGAAATTATTCCTCGTCACCCGAAATCTTCCATAAGTAGCTGAACATTTTAAGGATGAGGTGCACCTTAATAATCTAAAATAATGCAAGTTATTAATTGAGCACAAGAATTTTCCATATTGTACAGTTCTTGATACAAGGGAGAAGGAGAAAAATATATAAGAGCAGTTTTAAATGGAAAAAATCCCTTCTTTTTTTATTTTTTAATGAAATGGACCAAACAACACATTTGAAAAGCCAAAATATACATAGTTTCAGTAAAGGAAGAAAGTATAAAAGTTAATGATACAAAATCGCCAATAATATAAAAGAAACTGATTGGATGGTAACCAACCATAGCCTCAGCGAAAAGAAGCATTATTTTTTTTACCATCATAACTAAGTAAAATTATAAACACAAATGTTTTTCCATGAAATAAACTAGGAACTCAGATCACCTCACGAAACAGAGCATTAATTTGTCTCATGTCCTTTTCCCCCAGATCCAAGAAAACCTGAAAATAAGGAATGAAACATAACTTAATTTAAATTATTTATGAATCTGATTCCAACTTTCTAGGCCCTGGAACCTCATAATACGCATGGAAACTGAAAGCACGCCTGAAGCACATCGTAAAACTGATCAACTCTTCAAACTAATGTGACAACATATTGCAACTAACTCTCAAGTGACAAAGATGACTAATTGTGAAGCTATAGTACTGATTTTCAAATTTGTGAGAAAAAGTTCATTTAGGTTTCATCTAGGTGAATTTGATTTGAAAGTATATTTTATATGCACCCCAATAATAAAAGCAACGCTGAAGAAACAGAAGATTCGTTGCAATGTAGCTTCATAAGAACAGCTTCATAAGAACCGTATTTACTAAATAGACACATGAAAATATTAGAAGAATTATAGATTTAGCCGCGATAGAAAGGAGTGCTGCAACCAAAGTGGGTAAACCTCGTAGGTATCAGGTGCTACATATATAGAGCATGTTTGAGCCCTATTTTTTCTTAAGAATGCATTTTGCAATAATAGATTGATGGAGAATATGTAATTGAAAAAGAAGGAAAAGTTTTGGATTCGCATGTAATATTATTTTATTGAAGAATGTGTAGTTGAAAAGAAGAGACAGAAAAATGCATTTTGAAAATAATAGGAATCAAACAATGGCATAAAGTCAATTAGTCAAAAGAATCACTAAGACGAGCTACGTAAGCAAGGAAGAAGGCAAGGCGAGGGGCACTCCATCTCTAGGAAGATCAATGACATACTACAAAAGGAAATGACAAAAAGTTTAGCAGATACCATTACAGAATCTAAACAAGTAATCAACCTGTTGTCGGCGTTTCACAGGAAGCTCAGAGAGAACATCCTTTTTAAGTCTCCGGATCATCACTGTGGCTTTCATCAAATTGTGCAGCTCTTCGTGATTACTTGCACCTTGATAGACTCCAAATATGCCCTGAAAAATTATGTATCTAGTTCATTAGGTTTGTCTAAATAACAAAACAAATGGTAATGAGAAAATCCCAGTCAAATTTGGACTTACACCCTTGCAATACCGGCTTCCATATTCATGAACATTTTTATATACATCAGGATACAGCGCTTCCAGCTGTTAAGTGACAATTTGATAGGCATTAACTAGAAACTCCAAACATTTGGAAGCATCACCAAGTACTTAATTCCAAACATATGTTTTAAAAGGTACCTGTTTGAATAATTCAATTGGTCTTGACAAAGCAGGAGTTCCGCTGAGCAACATTACGAACTGAGCTTTCTATAAATCATGAACACAGTTAATACGACATGGAAAACGTGTGTGTATGTGAGAGAGAGAGAGAGAGAGAGAGAGATCCATGATTTTTTTAACATTGGGAAAACAATGATGAGCATGCATATAATTTTAAGCCACAGTGCATAAAGGTGTTAACTCCCCTTGCTTCACCCCACCACCCACCCCTTCAGAATTAGAAAAGAAAAATGGAAACAAAAGCAACAGAGGAAGAACCATTCTTTTCACTCTTCATCTATTACTTTTACCTTTTCTCTTTCTAACAAAAGAGAGTCATGTGACAAGCATCCATGAGTAAAACTTATTGCGGAATAATATGGACTCTTCTACCTCATTTTATTGACATGTCTGTTTGACGATACATTATTTACACATACAAGGAAAAGAGTAGAACCTGCAATATGGGAAGGGAAGCATTTGTTCGTTTTGCTTGGGCATTCTTCAGGAAGTGTGATTCATCTGCTATCACAACCTGAATAAACATATCTTGATTGATGAAATCATACGTAGCAACCCAAAACTTTGACTATACCAAAATTAGAGAGATAATATATGGTGTATCCATATAACATACTCAAAATCAATATAAATATGTTAGAAAGGTGTCCATACAGATATAGATATATAGAAATGTTTTGTGATTTTTAAGCTGTTTGTGTTTGAAAATACAATTAATGAGTGAGATATTCAAACATCTGGAATCTAAACTCGAGCTATTAGTTCAGATCTGTGGCATTTGATGTGCAGGTATGAAAATATCAACTTAGAATGTCTATAATACAAAAAACAGAATTAAGATAGAGACTTAAATACTAGGCATTCTTGTCGCATTGCAGGAAGGTAGCAAATACATTAGCAGCCAAAGGAAGAGATAGTTCTCTTTTTTACAACATTCTTGCATTTCAGCACTCACTGAAGACGCCAAGTTCAGCGATACCATGCCCAATGGCCCAGTAACAAGATTAAAAAGTTATCTTCCAAGCAAAGTAGGCATTGGATATGGTGAAAGAAAACAAAAGCACCATGCCAGGTGGAAAACTTGCTTAATAAATTACTAACTGGAGCATCTTTCTTGACCATTATATAAATTTAAAAATCCTAATAGCTATTGAACTTTGCACAATTTTTCCCATTGGTTACTAAGCTTTAAAAGGTTCTCTGATGGTCACCGAACTTACCAAAAGATATCCCATCCATCACTCAATAAATTACCATTTTGAAATTGACAGACTCGCTGACGTGGTAAACAAAAACGTTAGCATGGCTCATTATTTTCGTTAGTCGATGAAAAATTAGCGAAAAATGCCTTCCATCTATTAAAAGCGCTTATAAAAAATTGCGATTGATTTTAACCATTTGCATGTTCTCTTTTGTTTATCTGTATTTTATTTTAGTATTATTTGTTATTGATTTTTCCCTTTAATCGCATTTTTATTAGCACGTTTTTGGCTGATTTGTCGTTAATTAATGACAATAGTGTACCATGTCATTTTCATTTGCCACATTAGCAAATTCTTCAAATTTTCTAACGAGAAATTATTGAGTAATGGATGGGATGACGATATGATAAATTCGGCGACCATCCGAAGTTTAGTGGCCAATGAAAAATATTGTGCAAAGTTCAATGGCAGTTTGGATTTTTAACTCACCATTATACCAAAAATAAATCATAAATTTTACGAAAGCTTGGACCAATACGGTCTCTAAGATTTCATCATGATATCTACTTATGATATGCTCTTGCATTGTAAGATTTTTACATTCAAAGTATGTATGACGTTTCTATTGCATCACAGTTCCTTCACAATTGTAACACGAAATAAAAAAGGAAAAAAAAAAAGAAAAGTACGGCAAAAATATGCTGATAGAAATGCAAATGCAAGAAAAATTGATCGATACAATTTACTAACTGTAAGTTGGAGTAGAGATATAGAAAATATGAAAGTTATGCAACAATTTTTGTTAATCAATGTGAAAATGTAGTTTTGGAAAATTGTACATGTTTAAGTAACAGGATTCTTGGTATTACGTTTGCGTAAAAGTTCTGTAAGTATATGTTAACAGGTTGACAATTTCACTATTCAACTATCTCACCTTTATTTTCACATTGAATCATTATTAGAGGCGATCACATACGACAATATTTAGTCCATTAAGCAACAGTTTAAATCTCCCTCTCTCTCTCTCTCTCTCTCTCTCTCTCTCTCTCTCTCACAGCTATCATGCCAGGATCGTCATGGTCTCTTGTTGGCTGGGTCAGACACCCTGAACTGTTGAGCCCATGTAACATAGAACAACTCCAGAAGACATTTCTCAGTTATTATCTCGCCTTATTCATAGGAACTCATAGCATGTAAAAACTTTAGCTCTTGCTTTGATACGATTCTAAGAACATAGACATAGTGTATCGACCCAGCTGGAAGAGCAACAGCAAAGTAATAGATTTACTTTGATTCACGTTTCAAGCCTAAGTTCTTAATTGAAAACAGAAAGGAAAACCTTCACAATCTATGGACAAAACCCAGAGTTAAGAAAGAACTTACAATCCAAAACACAAATTTTATCATTTACAAAGTCCGAAAATTGAATACAAGTTTGAGAAAACAATAACTAGAAGTTCCAAAACTGTAGCCATAAATTTGTATACTAACAAATTCCCTGAATATGAAATATAACGAAAAAAGACCCAGCAAAGTAGGTAAGAGACTACCAGTGATCCTAGAATATCAAAGAAACTAAGTAACAAAATTTAAGCCCTGATTTGGCCATAGAACTGTAGCAGGAACAACACCCATGCTTCATTAGCTCCTATTGTTATTTTTATCATTTAAACAGGCTATTACTGCATTATATACAAACCTCATTCATGCATAAAAATAAACAATTAGATAATCAAAAGCAATAATCGGCAAATGTGGCTGTCCAGCCAAAAAACAGTAGTTAGGAGAACATCAATGTAAAAGAGTGTAACTTCACATACCATTCAGGTCAACTCTAAAACAAATTACTAGGAAAAAGTATGAAATTCAAATATTAATTGTCACTGGTACAAGACCAGCCGACCAGGAAATGTTGAAGCTAATATCAATTTATGGTACAGTGGGTGTACGGTTTCAAACTGTTATCAGTACTTACCTTGAATTCTGATGCCATGAGAACATCCTGTAATTTCTGTACAATATCGTATGATATGATGTTGAAGACACCATCAAGATGAATGGACCTCTTGGTATTTGACGCCATAATATTGAATCCGCCTTTGTTTGACCCACTCCACTGAGATAGAACTACCTGTTCACGAATCTTCATCAGGCTGAATTTAATAACTAGATTTACTTAATTTCTGCGAAAAATAACCTAACGCTTGAAGCATTTGATAGAGGAATTTTCTAGTTCGTACATTTTCATCGATTACTTTCATCTTTGGGTCAGAAGAAACTAGTATTAGTTGATCCTAGTAGCTTGCTAAGGTAACATGCAAGCAGCAGTATTGGTGAGATTATCTTGTAAACATGGTGAGAATGCACAAGCACGTGGCAAAGAACCTATAAAATGCTAATGGAAGGTTGGTGCAGTGATACTCCTAAAGATGTTAGACACAAAAATAACTTTAGATACAAAAACGAAGAAAATATAGACTAATAATGGAAAGGACCCTACAAGGATGAACTACAATCATTACCAAGTCTAGTACTGTAACTACATAATGCTCAGAAACTTGGAGAACATATACCTCCATCCCAGTCTTCTCAGCAAAAAGATTCACATAACTTGTCAATTAATATGAATGATTATACCAAAGAACATAATTAAGAGATACTAAATTTCCAATTAAAGCACCAAACCTCTACACATTCAGAAACATCTAAGGTCAAACACCTGGGAAGAATTATGAATGCAGAGATCTGAAGTTTTAATAACATTTCCACAATCTAAAAGAATAACATCCCACCAATCTCCAAAAGTGAACATTCAACAACCCAAAATTCCAAATGATAATAGAGAGAAAAGTTGTTTATACATGCACCAGTGTACAGTTGAAATAAACAATACAACTTAAGGTTGTCTGATTTTTCAATTAAAGAAAATTATATTTGTTTCCCTTTCTTCATTGGTTCTGTTTGCTATTGACCACAATGGCAATAACTAGCTAAGCGATATTACCAAAAAGTTATCTCTTCTAAAGGTCCAATGAAATCATATTATCTGTAACCAATACAGATAATGTCAATTTTTATATATCACCAGTTCGCCACGAAACCCACCCAGTTCGAATGGTTCAGTACCGGTTCCATTACGAACCGGTCCAAATAGGAGACCTAACAGGCTCTGGGACCGGGTCAACCCGGCTGGACTGGTTTCTACAACAATGGTTCTCTACGTATGATACTTTTTCTAGTTCTACAACTATGGTTCTACTTTTTGTAGTTCAATTTAAAACTGAGAGTATCTTTCTCAAACCTGCCTTCTAAGATACTGGAGCCACAATCCCATACTGACTTGGTTGAATTTTATTTTCATGGACTTAATTGCTAGAATTTTTTGCTCTCCACCTTTAATTGCTGGTGCAAAGTTGTTTTTTCTAGATTGTTTGAGTTTCAGTGGCACAAAATCTTCCAAGGCCAGCGTAAATGCGGCAACTACCACTTCAAGCGAGGGTAAATGGTGTAGGCGACGTCCATCTCTACATATTACTATACAAAAATTAAATGGGCAGAAAATTCTTCAATGGTTTCAATATGTGAATTTGTTCGTCAGATCAGTATGTTCTCTGATAAGAACAGCCAACAAATGCAAACTAATGCAGAAAGTTAGCCCATCGTAATGAAAGGGGGAACCGAGATACCTTTATTCAGTAAGGAACATTAGACTGAACTATCAAAACCAAAGGAAAATGTTATTACTACCCTTCAATTTGACTCGCATTTCTCTATGATTTCCTTGTGTTATAACATTTTTTAACTCATCCATGCTTTCTCTCTCTCTTACATATTTGACAAAAGAATGTAGGAATGATATCTTCAATAGAGAGAGAATTGCTAAAACACAAAAATATAGATCACTTGAGAGTAAGCAAATCCATCTGGGAGTGGAAGATGTCAAAGCAACACTAAAATAAAATAAAATCATGTTCATTATGACCAAGAAAAAGTAACGTAAACATCAACATAAAATAGGCATAACATACGAGTATATCTGAAGATGGTATATCCAGCCACTGATGGATCATCTGCAATAAAGCATCAGAACAAAACAGTGAAAAAAAAAAAAGCCATAAGACATAAGACACGTATCATTTAACTTACAGAAGCCCATTGAAGCCGTAAGGAAGATGGAGTGAGAACAAGAACTGGCCATGCATCACGAATGCAAGAGGTTATAGCAATCGCCTGCAGTTGTGACCAGATATTTAATTTTTACGGCCTCTAAATAAGTTTTCATGACAAAGGAAATTACAAAAGTTAATACTTATTCCAAAATCTTTTGACATTTGCAAAAGCCAAGAGATAATCTGCTATAACTGTTCTACTTTGATATCTCAAACTAATTTAGTGGGTGTTTGGTGGAAATTAAAACTAGATTTTTAGTAGATTGTATTTGTGATAGAAGTTTTTGAAATGTGTGGTTGAAAAGCCGTGGGACCATGAAAGATGTGGTTAATATTGATTGTTTGACTTTGACTTAGATTAAAATCTGATTTTAATCTGAAACAAACAGACCTTAATTTTTAAAACTAACCAATAGTAAATTTTGAAGGTGCAGTTTACTTACTATTGTAAAAGTAGTTGTTCTCAAATGATTCTGAATATGTTATTTAATTCGATCAATTTACTGATTTACATAAAGTAATCAAGTTATTTAATATTTCGAGTAAATCCCTAAATTTGAAAGTACCTATTATTCAATAGAACCGAAAATTCATAATAATCATATAAAAAATAAAATCCTAGAATCTACAAACCAAACTGAAATTTAGAAACCAGTTATGATTCTTTGTTTGACTTTAAAACATACTTGAAATCAATTGCAATGGAAACCAAAAACTGAACAACTGCATCTAAGTTCTTTCACTGAGAGAAGCATCTAATTAATGTATTCACAAAGCTAAATAAATTTGGCACCAAAACATAACATATTACTCAAAAATTCATCTCAGAATTTTCCCCTTAATTTTAACTACTTTTTGACAGGACAACCATGCATCAACAACATAACCAAACTACTACTGCATTTAATCCCAATTTTTAAAAATAGCAATCATAGAAATCAGAACAATTATTCAATAAAACCTCTAAATCTGGATAATCGAAACCCATGCAAAACTTTACAGAACAAAAGGAACACAATTTTTAGCATGAAAAATCTTGTATTAAATTAGCATACGTCAATGCTCTTTAGCATGAAAATCTTGTGTTAAATTTTTTAAAAAAATGCAGTTCTTGATAACAGTAGTTTAGTAGGTGCCGGTAGTTTGGAAATGAATTTCACAGAAAGCTGAACTTGCACAACCGTGTAAAATAGAATCTCAAAGGAAATTATCAGCCCATCCACCAGTAGCCAATTTAACGAAATGAGTTGAGATGTATTACAGTTTTTATTAAAAGATTCAATACCTGAAGAGTTTTTCCAAGTCCCATTTCATCAGCCAGCAGGACACGCACTCCATGGTGCAATATAAATCTGGAAAGACCCAAATTATCCATCCTCAAATTGCAATAAAAGTTTATGATAACTTAAATGTCGAGGTCACCAGCTTATCCAATTATGCATCAAACGAATGCATCAAAATATTTTTAAGACAATGCGCTTACTTACCTAACACCTTCACGTTGAAAAGGTAGAAGCTTTGACTCAATAAAAGTGGGAATCAAATCATACCGATCTGGTAAGGAGATTGAAGTAAGAACACTTAAACATGACAAAGCCCATTATCAAAATACGAAGTGGATTTCATGACTAGAAGGAAAGATAAAATGTCCACACCAATTGTAAAGAACTTCTTTTGTTGGTTACAACCAATCCGTTACATTAATACAGAAGAATTACAAATATTTACACAACAGGATATAAGCCTTAATATATAGTTGTCCTAGCCTAAACACATAGTTAAACTAAATATGGTACAGTAAATTGCTTCCAATTAAAAAAAAAAAAA
>CAIGRK010093676.1:0-10398 GCA_903798315.1 Fraxinus greggii
TGAGAAATCTGAGAAAGATTCTGAAGATGGGATGAGATTTGTGAGGCTTATCAAAAATTAATTGAAAAGAGTCTTAACATTAAGAAGGTGAATAAAGTTGTGCTTAAGAAGGTCAATGAACTTGAGCTAGTTGGAGAGAAACGTATAGCTGGCCTTCAAGAGTCTACCTTGTGCCTCAACAAATTAGATACTGTGAATCGATCCTTAGAATCTAAGATTAAAGATTTTACATGTGAACTTGAGAAGTCCTCTATGAGAGTTAGTAAGCTGACCGTTGAGAATAAAAAATTAGAAATCCAGGTTAAGAACCGTCTGAGTGAACTTGAAGATTCCAAGTCTCAACTTCTTGCTTTCAATAGTAGATCTAAAAAGTTGGACAGTCTTCTGGGGCTGAACAAGCCCCCTAGGAATAAGGGAGGCCAAAGATATAATCAGACCGATCATAATAGGGCTAGTACTTCCAAAACCATTTTTATCCTTACCACCAACCAGCATACGTATGTTCTTAATCCTGAACTAAAAAACAAGGGTATCATAAGACAGAGGCCTACTAGACAGTGCATGACCTACCAACCTAGAAATAGATACTAGCGACCACATAATTTTGGATCTATGTTTATCCCTACTTTTTTCAATTGTGGTGAGTTAGGACATATAAGGCACTGATATCATAAATTCCTGAATAGAAATAGAAATCAAAATTTTAACAGAGTTGGAAATTAGGATTTTGATGGTCGAATTTACTTCCTTACTAATCAAGTGAGTCATTTGACCAAGTGTATGACAGAGTTGACTCGAGATAAATATTCAACTAGTCAGGTTTGGGTAAAAAGGAGCTATATGAAAAAAATTAGAAATTGAAGATGGTGCTCTTAAAGGTAAGAACGTTTATATACCGAATTGATTATGTACTTTTGATGCATGCTTGTACTTTTTTTTTAAATTAATTAAATCATTATTACATGCATCTCATTTTTTTAATTTGATTTTACTTTTAGGGTAGGTTGATTTTTTTAAAATAAAAAAATTTAAAAATTGAAAAAAAAAAAAATAGAAGGAAAATTCTTTACTACAACATGATATATGATTTTACTTGAACATGTATGTTATGACCAAGTATGCGTATAATTGATGTGCTGTAGCATATTTTTCATTACTTTGTTTAGGTTGATGTGGAGTACTTAGTATATGTTTCTTCATTTACCATCTGCACTGCACACACTATGATATTGTGAGTAAGCCTTGACCACGTGTGTGAGACTTAAGATGGCATTCATCTGTTGATAAGGTGACATTGAACATGGATTGGCCTTAATTTAGTAGATCTAAGTTCGAGTATAGCCCCTTAAATAAAATAAAATAAAAATGTTTCATCTTATACGCTTTTTCGAAGCATATTTGGCTCAAGTAGTTAAGCTCGAGGAATTTCTCATAACCTGATGCCCTATGGTCAACTGATTTGGAGTTATCGACCCAAAACTCATTACATGAGTCATCTTAGTCATTTAATGGAGAAGAATCTGCACATAAGATATGAAAAATTGAAGAAAAATGATGAGTTTAAAAAGAAAAATATAAATTGTGTGAAAATGTATATATGCTCAAAGTAAGGGGAAAAATATTATATACGTGAAAATGAGCTTTATTTCACAAATAGGTTTGAAATCTTAATCACAAGGAATTAGTGACACTTAACACAAATAAGTCACTTATACAATTTACTCATTTTCGACTTGAACCGCGTGGAAAAGTTTAATGATCATTGATTTTACTTGAACTGCATCTTTAAGTTATTATATATTATTGTTACTTTCGTCATTTGTGACAAAAAAGGGGGGAGATGATGAGATGTATTTAAATTTTAGTTTATTTTGCATTTAATTTTTAGTTTATTTTGTAGTAAGTTGGAGATTTTTTTTGAATGTGAGATGATTTTTTTCTTTAATACTTAGTTTTTTTGAGTTTTGACGTTTTATGACATTAATGTTTTAGTTGGTGTTTTAATTAATATTAGTATTGCTTCTCAATCTAATTAGCATATGATAGTCTGTTTCAATTAGTGTACTTCATGATTTTAAACTTGATATTTGAGTTATTGATTTTATGAAATTGGTTTCAAGAAATATTGCAAGAGACAGATTCAATTTAACTTTGGGTAGATTAGTTTTGTTTTTATATCATTGACTTGTATTGTATAGTTTTGTCACAGAATACCAAGTGGGGAAATCCTCAGGATTTTAATTGTATTGGCAATTCTTTAGACAAAATGATTATTGTAGAAGACTATGATTGTTACAAAAGAGTTGTAAAAGTCAAGTAGTCTTTAGGAGGGTTGTATAGATGAATTAAGAGTCTTTGTGTTCGAGTATGGAACAAAAAGAAAGAGTCGTCGGATTCAAGCTAGCATGTCGTCTAGCTGATACTCGAGCATCCAAAGTAGAATCATTGTCGCGGCTCTTGCTCGAGCGTTACACCTCTCGCTCGCATGTCATTAGCCTGGTGCACGAACGACAGTGTTGTCTAAAAAACCCCGGTTGTAATTTTTTAAGAGTTTTATCTATCCTATACTACGTAAACTCTTCCTATTATAAATACTCAATGTCCAGTACTTTGTTTTGTGGTTAATCATTATTTTACATCTTCATAACATCGTTCCAAAATCGAAGAACACATCCAACAATCTAAGTTAACATTTTGATTTTTGAGATCAATAAACCACAAGTTTGAGAAAAATATCGATTTATTATAATTCAAAACACCAACTTCCTAGTTATCATCAGGAAAGTAATTTCTCAATAACTTTTAGAGGTTATTGAAAATTGAGGGAGGTTGGACCAGAAGCACGTGAAGATTCCAAGAACGAGACGTTCTTGGTGTTTGGTGTTCCACAGGAGATAGACAATTCTAAAAGATCGGTGGCAGGTGTGAGTGAAGCACGTTTCAACGGGTCTTGGAGATTGGAGGAATTAGATCAGCGAGTCTAGTTAGTTTTCTAGAGTGAATCATATTGTAATTTCTTATTGTCTATAATGAAAACTACTAGCTTGGTCTCGAAGTTTTTACCCAGTTCAGGATTTTCTCCTTCATCAACTCTTGTGTTATTTATCGTTTTAATTATTTATTGCGGCAATTCAACATATGATAACTTGACTTGATTGACTAAACATTTAGAACATTTAAAAAGTAACTTATTGCTTTTAATTGATAAATTTAATTCCGCGTTATTCAGCTGTTAGGTGATTTTAGGATTGAACTACTAACTTTCAGTTTTATTGATGCTTCTCAATGTTAATATCATGTGTTCCTGGCCCTATAAATTTGATACTGATTGACTGTGGCCATAAGGAACCAAAAGGATTTGCAGCCTGTAGAAAAAAGCATCAACCAGGCTGGTGGCATAAAACTTTATAGATTGCACTGTAATAATGAGAAAGATTTTTAAGCGCCTAATGAAGTTAAAATCAAGCAATGGAATGAATATTTTGCAAAGATCCTAAGATGGTCAAATGAAGTAGTGGACAGCACTATCAAATTAGAAATAAAAAATCCATTTGGTTTATTGGTTATAGCTGTGACTGGTTGGTGAAACGTGTTTGAAGAATTGATAAAGAAAATGAAGCTCCACATAGTTGAATTGTCGAGCAACTTCGAAAATAACTCAACGGTGAAAATTAATGGTGTTAAAGGTCAAATGCAATAAAGATTCAATGCTTTTTCACATTCGATCAGATACTGGAAACGAAGAAATGGGTGTAAATTATTATTTGAAAAAAAAAAAAAAACCCTATTCGAATGTTTTTTCATTTTTTCTTCTATGGTCGAACTTTAAACATATCATCTAAAAATCAGTCGACTTTTAATAAAAAAAGACAGTAAATCAATTACGAGATTAGATCAACGTCACTTGGATGAATTTAAGAGCGACATTATTACTCTCAACGTATTTAAACCATCTCAATTTGTGTTCGACTGAAAGCGTAAACGAATTTTCTTTAACGTCTCCTCTATCGGTGAAACCAAAGGCACCCTTTTCACTTGCTATTTGCTGACACAAAACAAAAAACGAATGATGCGTGCAACTGTAGAATAGAGACAAAGTTTATTGGAGGAGATAAGAAGGCTCACGCCGAACGGCATTTTCCAAAAATAGTAAAACGAGGGAAAGAAGTAAATGCGTCTCACGTGCGTGCACGATGTTATCACGTGCAATTCATGAACCCCCTTAGGAGAGACACGTGTAACAAATGACGGCAGCAAAATACACGCGCCTTCAATTCGCCTCATGTTTTTTTTTTTCTTTTAATTTTGCATATTAAATTTATTTTCTAGAATTATGTTACGTTATAGCTGTCAAAAGATCATTTCCTAGCCGAGCTAGTACTATAATATAATAAATAATATTTTTATTTTTATCGTAAATGAAATAAATAATTGTGGTCTAGAATTATCTCAATTAATTAATTTTCATAAATTATACAAGATAATAATTTTGGAAAATCTTTAGTGTTTTCGATTTTTGCTTAAAAAATATTGACTAATTTTTTTTTTTCAAAATAATATAAAAAAAATATGATTAAGTCACTTTTTGAAGCATATTTGCAAAAATATTTATAAACAAGTTATATTATAAATAGATAGAAATGCGTTTTGAATAAGTATTTGTGAGTCCTTGAAATGTGGTTCGGGTGCTTATAAATTGTTTATAAGCATTAACAAACATAAGCATAATAAATTAGAAAAATGTTTCTAAAATTTTTAGAGTGAAGTATGAAATAAAACAGTATTGAATATATGTGATAGATCAGAGCTACAATTTATAAAAACAATTCGTACAAATAGCATATTCAACCTAATAAAATAATAGTGGCGCCCCGTCCCACGCCACGCCGAAAAATGAATTATATTTAAGGAAGAAAGTAACTGTTATTAATTATTTATATATCAAACCTCTATGATTGTTTCACCGTATCAAAAAAACAAAAATATTATTTATTAAAAGTGGTACAATTAATCGTTTTCCAACATTTCCCTACTTTTTGTAGTTCGCGTCTAATTCTAAAAGTTAGGTTGTATTTTGTTTAAAAAATTGATTTCAAAAAATAAATGAGTGGAAAAAAATTATATAACATTTGAGATTGAGCAAATTAAAATTTGAGTGATTATAAATATGTGAATAATAAATAAAATAATAATTGTAGATAGCATCGATGAATGCTTTTAAGGTAAAAACAAACACGAGATTAATTCTTGCTCCTTTTTTACCTAACCATGGATCATTTCCTCCACTTTTAAACCACTCACCATCCCTAGTATTTTTCCATGCTCTTTCAGAACTCATCTCTTACCATTATTTTTCCTTTCATAGAGTAGACGGAGAGGCGAAAGAGAGGCTTCACGTGTAAACTGAATATGATTTGTTTTATGGGAAACTCATAGTTTTCCTAGTAAACTTTTACATTTGCAGAAATTCCTGGACCAGAAAATGGAACACTGGTGCGTATTCTTGTCAATCTCTGTTCTTTATTTTATTTTTATTTTTTTGGTTTTATATTGCAGTTAAAACTTATACACACGGGTAATTGTGTTGGTCTTCTTGTTTTGTGTAGATTTATGGCCTTTTGAGATATGATGCTAGAGTTTTTGCCAAGTGGATAATTGTCGAGAAAGATCAAATTTTGTTCTAAGTGGTAAAATGGGTTTGTTCTGGATTGGTTTGTAGAATTCTTGCATGTATAGAAATTGAACTTTGCTGTGTTATTTGGTAACTGGGTAGCAAAAGTTGGGAGTTATTTTTGTTTTTGGCCTGAGTTCAAAGATGAAACTAGGCGTGGGAACGAAGAATATTGTATTAAATGATGAAGATAAGGCTATGGCGGCTGCGGTTTTGGGAACTAAGGCATTCGATTTCTTGATTTCGAGGTCAGTTTCGACGGAATGCTCGTTGATGTCTCTGGGGAATGGTGAGAATTTGCAGAATAAGCTTTCAGATCTTGTCGAGCTTCCTAATGCAGCCAATTTTAGTTGGAACTATGCGATTTTCTGGCAACTTTCGTACTCTAAGTCTGGTGACTTGGTCTTGGGATGGGGAGATGGGTGTTGTCGAGAGCCTCGTGAAGGTGAGGAGTCAGCAATTAGTTTTATCTTCAAACCAAGACTTGGCAACGAGACTCAACAATGGATGAGGAAAAGGGTTTTGCAGATGTTGCACAATTTGTTTGGGGGAATTAACGAGGATAATTATGCTTTTGAATTGGATAAGGTTACAGATACTGAAATATTCTTCCTTGTATCGATGTACTTTTCCTTCCGTAAAGGAGAAGGTGGTCCGGGTAAGTGTTTTGAATCTGGGAAGCATGTCTGGATATCGGATGTATTTAAGTCATCGCTTGATTTTTATGTCAGGTCATTCCTTGCAAAGTCTGCTGGTATGCAAACGGTCGTTTTGATTCCGACTGATGTTGGGGTGGTGGAGTTAGGATCAATGCGATCCATCCCGGAAAACTTAGAGTTATTGCAGACGGTAGGATCTTCCTTTTCATCATTTTCGTCGCAAGGTATGGCCGAGAAATCTGCGGCTGTGACAGCAGTAACTGACAAAAAAAATGGAGACGACCCTATGTGTAATTTGGCAATTGGTCATAAACCACAAGTAGTTCCTAAGTTGTCTGGGAAGGATTTAGAGTCAGGACGTACACAATTGGGGGTCAACCTTTCTATCGGGAAATTGGAAGACAGGCAACGAGATGTCTCTGCTAGTGGGAACAAATTGTCATTTGCAAACACTGTGAATGGTTTTGATGCTACAATGTGGACACAATTCAACAATGTAAAACCAGAGAACCCACAGAAAATTGGCAGAGCTCAGGCCCCAGTAAAAAAATTACATGAAATTGTCAACAAGGCCAGGGAAGGGTTTCAGCTCAACAATTTTCAGCAACAAAAACCAGCAAAAATGCATACTGATTTCAGTGGAGCGACCTCAAGGGCCATTACTCCTCAGCCGATAGGTGTCGAGTCTGAGCATTCAGATGTTGAGGCTTTGAACAAGAAAGATCAGGCAGGCCTATTGGAGGAGAATAGGCCTCGGAAGCGCGGCCGGAAGCCAGCCAATGGAAGAAAAGAGCCCCTCAATCACATACAGGCAGAGAGGCAAAGGCGAGAGAAGCTTAACCAGCGATTCTATGCATTGCGAGCTGTTGTCCCGAATATCTCCAAGATGGACAAAGCTTCTCTTTTGGGAGATGCTATAGCTTACATAAATGAGCTTGAGAAGAAGTTGAAGGACATGGAGTCGGAGAAGGAAAAACTTGAAAGCTCTTCGGGAGAGTCATTGGCTTTGGAAGCTAAACCAAAATCAGAAATGCACGACCCAATTGCCAACATTGAAATCCAAACTGTCCGTGATAGAGTCCTTGTGAAGGTAAGCAGCCCATTGAACACTCACCCCATATCAAGGACCATCCAAGCAATCAAGGATGCACATGCTACTGTCCTTCAGTCATTGGTTGTCGCGGGGAGTGAAAAAGTTTTTCACACGTTCATAGTCAAGTCGCGAGGATCAGAACGACTAACTCAGGAAAGGTTGATTGAATTACTTTCCCGTGAATCCAACACCGCTCAGCCATCATCATCGGTGGGGTAATAGTAGAATGCATTTATCATAGTTTCTCTGCAATAATGCGTAGTTAGCAAATATGAAAAACATCTGCAGAGATTCTGATATACAGCAGGTAATGCTAGGATTAGAAAAACATCTTTTGAACAGACTAATACAATGTTCTGTTTGTTTATAGTATATAGGTTCTCTTATCAGGACATAGTTTTGACTTGCTATGTTTTCATGGATTTGCAATGCCTATAAGATGTTTATTTAGCATTACGTGTTAAATTTGATATCGCATTTTGTTTATATATATAGAGAGAGAGAGAGACTTGAAAGTGGTAAGAAATGCTGAGAACCCAGCAATTTGAGTTTTATTCTTAATAAATCTGTGGTCGATTAAATGATTTATTCTACTCAATTCAGGGTCAGATTAGCTGAAAGGTGTGACTACTATACTTGTGCCATTTTTGCAAATGAGAGTAATACGAACATGCGTTGGTTCGGTTCGGCTTAAAATTTACTTTTTAAGTTACTTGTTTTATGAAACATAATTTTTAAAGTTATTGTCTTACCAAGTAAGTTTTTTGCAAAGAGATTAAAAAAGAAGGAACAATCTTTCTGTTACAGAACTTATATGGAGAAAATGATATTTCCATATTAGTACAAAACTTCAAGAAAATGGTTTGTTTCTAAAAGAATTCCAGCCGCAAAATGATGTTGACACTCCATTTTGTGGTTAGTTTTGAAGGAAATCGGGTTGATTTCTAGTTTTAAGTTACTTTTGTTTATCGAAATGACTATTGAACAAATAGGGTATATAGAGCTAAATGTACAAGCATGATTGACAATTTTGATTGAGAACTATGTGTTGTCCAAATTGAGCCTTTGATGAATGTGATACTCTCAATTAAGATATTGTCAACTAATGTTGTCAATAAAGTTAGCACGATTTGATGCGCTAAGGTTAACTAAGAAAGCAATGTGAGGAAAAAAAAACATCACAAAACGTGTGGAAAGAAATGTCAGGGAACAAACATGTTAGGTAGATAGTCATTTCCTAATTTGTTTTTAGTTCTTTTTGACCACCATTATTTTCAAAGTATTTTTTTTTTCATACTCATTTTCAATCAAATATTCACACAATAAAATAATATACATGTAAACTAAAAAAATTTCTTTATTTTTAATCACATATTTTTCAAAAAATCACTATTCAAAATTCTATTTTTCTCGAATAATGATTGTTAAATAGGGGCTTAAGAGACACGTGTGTTGAAATTCTTTTAAATATTTCTTGTTAAGAGACGTGTGTTGAATTCATTTAAATATTTCTTGTCATTCATGATAGTGGTTTAAAATATATTCTTGACTAGACAGTATGATAATATACGAATCAAAAAGTAATATTAGTGGTTATTTCAATCCTACAAAGTCTTACGTAAAAAAGACAGGTAAACACGTTTTCACTTGGGGAAGGGACGTGAGTCTAAAAGAACGTGCTAGTAGATCAATATTAATCTCGCTTTGTGAAGTAAATTTGACTTCGTATTACTTTTCAATAAATGGGGTGATCCAAAAAGAAATAAAATTTGTATTCAGTTATTATTGATTTTGATAAAAATCTCTCAATATAAACATCAACAACTACGAATTGAATTATTATAGTCATGATGTAAAATGTCATAATGTGGGGTTTTCTTATCTTTCGTTTCTTTTCCAAACAAATCGAAGAATCTAAAGATTTTGGGTAAGTAGAATTTAGGCGAGTTGTTGGATTGTTTTCAACTCTTCTCCACATCCTGCACGAGACAAGCTACCTTTAGCTAGAAACCATTTTTCCTTCTGCCCAACTCCTCGAAAATAATGTTCGACTTGTACGTGCTAAGCATATAATTAGTATTCCTTCTAAACTAGGTTCAAACTCTTCTTCTGAGTATGATTGGCCCTGACGTTTTGCTTTTAGTGATGTGATCTAGGATACGAGGACACGTCCTTGTAAGGATTCATTGGTCGTTGAGGAAGAATCAATGACGAGGTCGCGGGCAAAGAATGTCAAGGAGGCTATGTGATTGCTTGCTTAAATTACAGTGGACGAAACATTGATCACAACAAGCAAATGATCAAGTTTCATGTTGGGTTTGGAAGAAAAAACAATATTGGTTCAAGAAGCGGACGAGAAACCTTGAAAAAGTAACTATGTGACCGCATAGTTACCCTAGGCATGTGACCGCATGCCTCTATACCGAGAATTAGAGTGGTCTTTTGAATGTATTATGTGACCACATGCCCATACACTGTGCAGCCGCGTAGTACAAATTCGGCACCGAATTTTTCAATTTTTGTAAAGAATCATTTTTTATTTACAACTCTAGTTTTATGGTAATTCTTGATATTTTGAACATTAAGTCCATTTTTAAGTAGGTTTTATGAGTTTCTTATAAATAGGACTCATTTCATTGTAAAAAGACACAATTTGAGAGATAATATTATAAGGCATATTGATGTCTTCTTGTTCTTCATTGAATTAATTTTGAACTAATCAATAATTAAATTCTTGTGGCGTTCTGCAATATAAGTAAGATTCATATGTTTTTTTTATCACGGTGTTAAGATATTGTTAGCAATTGTATTAGTTCTTTGATTCAATAATTTATTGACTCGAGCTTATAAAACGTTGATTCTTGGCTTTCTTGGATCTTTTCTAATTTGTCGTGGTTTTCGTAACTACTATTGTTACGTGGGTTCGTATCAGTTGGTATCAGGCTCCAAAAATCAAGGTTATATCCTTTGTTTTT
>CAIGRK010093701.1:0-10819 GCA_903798315.1 Fraxinus greggii
GCAAACATTTTCCTTCTCTTCTCTCGCCTCTCCATCTTCTCTCCTCTCACTCTCTTCTCTCTGTTTTCTCACTCTCTTCTCTCCGTCACCACCGATGGTGACACAGCAAATGCCATCGTCGTAACCATAGCAGCGAGCTACAATGTCATCCCCCGTGTTCTCTCTCCTCACTCTCTTCTCTCCATCACGGCGTAGTAGAAACACGGAGCAGCAACACCGCTGAATGCTTGCGGTGGTGTCGCGGTGGTGTGCTGTGATGATGCTAGTTGTGGTGGTACACTTAGTGGAGGTTGGGTGTAGCAGGGATGGTTTTAGGGTTTTGGGTTTCTTCCTCCGATCTGCTTCGTTGGAGTGTTGGGGGTACTCGCCAGTGAAGTGGGGGTACAGCGACTATGGTTTTGGGATTTCTTCCTCCAATCTGCTTCAACGGAGCTTTGCCCAGTATTTTTTGTGGGTTTGAGTGGTAGCGATGTCGGGCTTTTTGTGAGGTGGTAGCAATGTCGACGTGGTGTTGAAGTTGTTGGCGATGATGGGTTTGCTGTTCTTGTGGCGACGGCGGCGACGATCATATATGGTGGGCGTTGTGGTGATGGCGTTTCTGGATCCGATTTGTTGATTTTTTTTGGGCAGCTGTGGCGGTGATTTTTTGGATCTTGTTGGTGGCTGTGATGGTGGTGAGGTAGTGGTGGTGATGGCGATTTTGGTGTTGTTCCTTCCTTTCTTTTTTTTTTTATTTTTTATTTTTGCATTTGCTCTAGGGTTATTTTCATTCCAAAATTTTTATTTGTAGTTTTATTTCATTTCTTTACACCACCATCCATTTTAGTAGTTTCAGGCTTCTCATCCTTCACAGTTGTGTCAATTCACAGCAATGCTCAGGTGACATTTGATCAAAAGCTTCTTCATATCAAATATTAACTCTACTTCCATTGTCCAAGAGCATATGATGAAAACATTCAACAGCTATTGTCAACAGGATAACTATTAGCTCCTATCCAAGACCTGAATTTCACTTTTGGGTTCTATGAATTTAATCTAAGAAGTTAAAGATTGTGGATCATCTGTCTTCTTAAAGGTTTCTAATATTGTACCTCATTTGGTTGGTTTATCTTTCAGGTTCCTTATTTTGGTGCTTAATGCAGCGTGTTCCATCGATCAACCAGACGAAGTAAGAAGAGTGCCGAATCATCCAGGCACAGAAACTTAACCACTTTCGTCGAAAGAATGTTAGCACTTTGAGGTCTTCGACCATTTTTTATGGTCTCTGTTGGCAAATTCGTCTTTCGTAGACATTGACATTGAGCAAGAGATTGATTTTCTCTTAGCCTTACGGTTGCATCCTTCTACCATTGCTTTGAACTTGCACTTGTATTAAATGGTTCACAACTGATCTTGTTATCCCAACCTCTAGCACTTTTACCTCCTTTGTATTTGCTCTTGCCTAACTCATTTTTTTTTACAGAATTCAAAGATTTCTCAACTTTAATGGAAAAATTCATGGTTTTTTTCTTCTCAGATTCCCACAAACAGCGCAAAATTTGTTGACCATAAAATTACAACCGACAAATTCCTCTCACTTAATCAGGATTTTCTCATCCTAAACTCTCTGATTTCGATGCTCAAATAGGTGTAAGAGGAGATATAACTATTTGGGAGGGGGATATTTGAATTTGCACACGTTCTCTCTCTTAAGTGGAAGTATTTATAGATTTCTATTGTAGACTTGGGGTAATTAAGTCATTTTAGAAAATAACAGGTGGTGGTTGGTTATTGAGGGGTTTATAACTAATTCTGTTAGTTATTCACGTGTTATTCATCTTTAGTGTCATGCTTAAAATATCTATCCATGTGTTTTGATACGATTGCAACCAGCCTCAAGGGGAAAAATTTTGCTTCTTCCTTCTCCTTCTACATTTTTAGTTATCTTCGTGTATGTCTAAACTTCGCTTAGAAAGGGGGCATAAGCTCCCGGGATAACTTTTTAACAGTTGTTTCAATATTTTCTTACTCAACACTAACATTGCAATCGTGCTACATTCACATTACTTCTTTTTTCTGTTAAAATAAAAGAATTAAAAGTTCCATATGAGCTTATATCTAGTTTCATCTCTTTCAGAAAAAAGTTACAGTGCCTTATACAGAACCAAATCTAAGATTACTAAAATGTAATAATAAAAAGAAAGGCTAAGCCATATCCTTCGGTTGTTCAACTGTTTGGATGACTTTCCCATTGTTTTCGTAAAATCCACAGAGTAACACACTAATTTGTTGTTTTTTCGGACATTATTACATTCAACACCTTATTTTCCTACCAAACTTCTAAAATATGATTCCACAATGCCGTGTTTTACCTCTATTGCTAACATCAGCATCAACCGAGATATATTGACATGCCTTTGTAAGTGCAACATCTTTAGCTTTTTACCAATTTTTGTAGGTGCATGAAGTTTGAAAATTATTGGACTTTTGGATATCCTCGACTTTATTTTTTGGTCCTTTAGTTGCAGTACAAGTTGCAGTATTGTCAATTGGAGTATTAGGAATATTCAATAGAGATTGATAACCATATCTAAATTGTTGTGAGAAAGATCAGAAGTATTCATTGTACCGAAGTGATAGTTGGGCACAAATGGAAAGTTGAATGAAGTAAATTAGTTTGAAAACTAAGAAAGAATAGTATGATTTGAAAGTTGTTGTAAAGGTGACAAGTGAGAGTATTCTGAGTCCATGCGTGCACAAGGACAACACATGTAAGATGAAGAAATGAACAAAAAGACCTTCACTGTATTCAATAATATAGAGTTCACATGGCAATAAACTAACGCATATTGTAATACCCACAGACATATTTGGTTAACTTTCTTTTTCCCGATTTTTAAGCTAAAAATTTACTTTTTTTTCTAAAGCAAGCGTGCGCCTCATAATGGCACTTAAGCCATATGCTTTGAAGCATTCAATTTAAGTTTCACATGAAATAGAACTTAAGGCATCTGCACAAAAAAACTGTCTCTAGCGACCAAAAAACTGTGATCATTGACTGGTTGCTAATTCACCATCTATGAAAGTATTTAGCAAC
Source organism: Fraxinus greggii (assembly GCA_903798315.1). Lineage (NCBI taxonomy): Eukaryota > Viridiplantae > Streptophyta > Magnoliopsida > Lamiales > Oleaceae > Fraxinus > Fraxinus greggii. The sequence continues at coordinate 3,077 of CAIGRK010093701.1, forward strand.
CAAAGCCAACTTGTTCGCTAAATATATAACATTCAGCAACCTAACTTTGATAGCTAAAGGGATCCGTTTATTGGTTTATAATAGTAAAAAAAATTGGCTGATTTGCACTGTATTGTGAGCAAAATTTGGTCGGTAAAAGCACTAGTACAGAATATTTTCATAATTACAGGAACCAATAATTGGTTGGTGAATACTGCTATCTTTCATAGACAAATCTTTGGTTGGCAAAAATTGGCACCTTTAATGACCAAGCATTGGTCACTAAATGTACAACTAATAAGACCAAGTATTGGATGTTGAAGGAACACCTTTATCGACCAAGTATTGGTCACTCAATGGTTCCTTCATGATGTAATCATCGACAACTAAAATCTGGGTCGGTGAAAGTTGATAATTTTTTTCTTATTTTCCTGCAATCATAATTTGGTTTCAAAAAGATAATTACTAACCAATATATACTTCCTGGATGTTGTATGTGTTAGTAAAATGCTAACAAATAATTTTTGTCCTACTAATATTTATATTGAATGTAAGAACAGGAATAAAATTAACAAGAAATATGTCGCTACAAAAGAAAAGTTGTACCGTGTTGTCGATTTTTATATCTCGCAAGTGTTTGAATCGTAACAAGTAATATAGGGGACTAATGAATCTGGATATCATTCTCACGAAGACTATTATCTAACAATTGGTTAAATTATTCCAAACTTTAATTTGATTGAAAATAAATAAGAAGGTTTGTGATTGGTGTCTATATTATTCTAATTATGCTAAATTATCTAACGTACACAATTTACCGGATTTGGAATTTAAAAGTATGCATGTGGATGATAGGACTTACAATTTTACCAATGGATCCCCCTTAATTCACCAATCAAGATTCATTACTGTTGTATTGTTCGATCGATTTCTTCTAAAGTATTCAATTTACTCATTTCGAGTTCTCATTAAGTTTATTTAACTAATACAATTTCATATCTCTATGTGAATCAATCTTAGTTAAACGAAATATTAGTTCTAAAAATTCATCTAATGATTGCAATAATTAGTGTAGGTATCTCTACACGTTATACTAAGGGTGTGTTCGGTAGGGATTAAAATCGGATTAAAATTGAAAAACTAGCCGTTATTGTTGACTTTTATGAGATGAGGAGAATCCAAAACGGCCATATTTTCAATTTTAATTGACTTTTAATCTGTACCGAACATGNCTCATTTCGAGTTCTCATTAAGTTTATTTAACTAATACAATTTCATATCTCTATGTGAATCAATCTTAGTTAAACGAAATATTAGTTCTAAAAATTCATCTAATGATTGCAATAATTAGTGTAGGTATCTCTACACGTTATACTAAGGGTGTGTTCGGTAGGGATTAAAATAAGATTAAAATTGAAAAACTAGTCGTTATTGTTGACTTTTATGAGATGAGGAGAATTCATAACGGCTATATTTTCAATTTTAATTGGCTTTTAATCTGTACCGAATATGGCCTAAATTACCAAATTTTACTATGTGGTCTTAATCTAAAATTCACCTTTCGATTCGTAATATATTCACAAAATCATTGAATAGTTGGCCAAAGAATTCAAAGCGTTAAATTCATGAATAAAATCAACACATGTGCATTTAAAGAACTAGAATTTTGAATAAAAGAAATAAAGTTTCACACATAGATTACATTGTTCATCCTAGCTATGAATTTAACTATTCATAATAATGAAATAAAAACAAAAAGTATCTAGTTCATGGCCGGGTTTTGAAATCTTGATCATGGAAGGAACTCGATCTTGCACCAAGAATCTTCTTCAACCTCAAAGTCTTCAAACCCTAGCTTTTGCTATTTGATTTTAATGATTACGTGTTTTTCTCTCCCCAAATATGTGAAACTCTCTCAAAAGTCTCAAAAGCTTGTATTTATACTTCTCACACCCTAGATACACCCAGAGGCACCTCGGCACCATAGGAGTGGTGTCGTGACTCTATATTGTGCATGATGGTGGCATTTTTCGGACAAAAATCCGCACTACACTTCATTCAATATTTTTATAGTATCTTTCTCTCCCAATATCCGATTGAGGCGATTCAAATTGGGATGTAAAGATAACTAGTTCAAAGGAATACAACTTCACTAGAAATAATTTTTTCCAATTCGAAGGTTTAATAGGTTGGTCTTAATCTCGGACTAAAAATCTGAAACATATTTATGTGGTTGAAAATTGATTTGTGTCCATATTTCACTCCTTTTTGACTTCTAATCGCATCCAATTGATCCTTAACATTCTCGAATCCTCATTGTGAGGTCCAACACAATTTTTGAGTATTTGTACTTTAGCCTCCAAACTTTGAATCTCGCCATTTTCACTTTTTTCTTTCAATTCCACTTCCATTTATTGAGTTTCATATTATATAATAAATTAGTCTATAACTTCATTAAAAGAACTACAAAATACCAATATTTTAGAGCCAGAATAAGTGTATAAAATACATTTATCAAACACCTTAAACTTAAACATTTGTTTGTCCTCAAACAAAATCGTAACCAAACTTAATAAACAAACATGCAAAAAAAAAATTGGTTAGATACCTTGTTGTTTTACCTTAGGATTGAGAACATTATGTCACATTTATAAACAACTTCAAAATCACAATACAATAAGCTTCCACTTATCCAATGCAAAGCGGGTGTGTGTGTGTGTGTGTGTGTGTGATGAATCAAGTGTAATACCGTACATTCATAAGTTGGTTCAATTCTCAACCCTAAATGGTCAATTATCTCATTTCTTCGCTCGCGAGATTCATATACCCCAAACTTCTTTTCATTCATTCTTTCTCCAAGGTGTAATTCTAAATTTTAGTTTCCATAATCAATTTCTTACACCACTCCAATTTGATTTAGTCCAACCAGTAATGTCAACCATTTTTTCATGTGATGATTTTCCCAAATAATAAATGCTCTAACAATCAAGTTACTAAGTGATTCAAACCCACCAGGCCCCCAACAATCAGCTCTTACTTGCGCACTTGTATATAGTTTTTTTCTTTTTGATATTTTCTTTCCAGCTCAATATTGACCTAATCATTTTTTCTCTTCTTGAGCCCTGTAACGAGCTTTTAGTCTGTAACTCCCCAACTTTTGAATACCAAAGGATACTAGGTTTCAAGATACCCCTACGTACTTACTAACTCGAGTAAAAAAGATACAGGTGTGAGGCGTAAACTGAATAAGTGCAATGTTTATTTTCCACAAAAGAAAAACAAAATTTACAAGAGTTAGTTGCCTAACATTTGGTCATCACCAAGTTCATACTAGAAAGTCAAAGAAATTCCACACAATCTTTTTCAACATACATGGAATCACCACAATCTTAAATAATTTCTTTTACCGGCTAGAACACCCCAAATTATAAAATATACAATTAAAGGATGTTGTGATCATACATTAGGAATTAAGTATCTAAGTTCTCTATTCAACCCGTTCATATGAATCTTAATGTTCTTGTACGATGCTATACTCAATTATCGTATATAAATATATTCACGTTTTACATGGATAAGTAAAAAATTCAACTAAGGCACACAATTCATTCACAATCCATAAACTAATACATGCTCTTAAATATATTCATTTTAGCTGATAAGGCTATCTAACTCACACAAGCATGCATAAAAAATAATTTTTTTTAACTCACAAAACACACTATATAAAATCATATCACACAAGCACGCACACACTAATCAAGAAATTCTTTTCTTTTCTTTTCCTTTTTTTTTTTGAAATTTTTAATTTTTTGAAATTTCTTTAATTTTCTATTTTTTTATGTATAATAAAGAAGTGGAAACACACAATCGCATAAGAATAATAAAACTAAAAACTTAATATTTTTTCCACCCCCAAACTTAAAGTAGATATTTGTCGTTAATGTCTTAAACTATAATCTAGCACATAAAGGGGAGGGGAAGATAAGAAGAAGATACACCCTAAATTTTTTAATTTGATATTGGAAGTAGGCTTTTTGGATCATTCCATTCCGTTCTTCAGCTTGTTAAGCTTCCTCCCATTTGATACATATGTACCTTTGAAAGAAAAAGACAAATATGAGAGTAAAAAAATGTTTAAAAGTTATAATATAGTGTGTATGATAACCAATTTTTTACGTCTCTAGAGCCTTGGAAAATGTACCACATGTATTTTCTACTGTTTTTCACTCAAATATATGTTTTCTTTTAATGGGCTTAATATAGATATGATGACCCTCTTATTGAAACAGAAACATGCCTAAAACTAATGCAACTTAATAGACTATATGCAATGCAAATACAAAAAATATAATAAATAAAATGGTAAGAATTGAGTTGCCTCCCAAAAATCGCTTAATTTAAAGTCTTTAACTAGACTTTTGCACAAGTGCTTCATGGCAATTTGAATATGGCTTTGGATGTCCTGCTTAACTTACTTAATTTGACTTTGTTCCATATTTCACACGTCCTCCAACATCATACTTTATCCTTTTGAATACGATACAACTTGCCTAAATTATCCAATTCAAACTCAATTAAGAATATTTCAATTTCCTTATCGACTTTAATCACAAAAATCAATGAAGTTGGAGGTTTGCATGTGAATCCCCTCGTCTTTGAATGCCACTAATTCATTTGGCACCTTCATGATTAATTTTTTCATTTCTACATGTTATTCTTCTTTAGTTGGTTCCTCAGTTGAATAATGAAGAGATCCTCCATTGACACGTTATTTGGCTCTTTTGAAATTTATTGATCTTCAATCCTTTTATATTGTTGCATGATGATGTCTAACTTAACACTGTCATCATCTTGTTCTTCATATGGACCCTCGAAAATAACTTTCCTTACTTCCTCTGGATTTTTCAATAGCAATTTTTAGTATAATGCAATGCATCATAATATTCACAAGTTGGTCTAATCTCTCCATAAACAATAGATTTGATATTTAATCCCTTTCGCTAGACATCTTTATCAAATATGATAGGTTGATTTTATCCCCTTTAAGTTCTTGTCTGAAGATAAATTCTCCAAAGTGCATGTCACCTTCATTTAAGTCGGATCAATCATTGTGAATTTTTGATATCTTGCTTCTTTTCGTTCCCTGTCAATGAAACAAAGAAAAACAAGTAGATCAATTTAAAAAGAAAAAAAAAATAAATTCAAACAAAAGAAAGAAATAATTTAAAATAATATTAAACAAAAATAGTCTCCGACAACGATACCAAAAACTTATTGTCGATTTTTATATCCCGAAAGTGTATAGATCGTAACAAGTAATATAGTGAACCAATGAGTCTGGATATCGTTCCCACGAAAACTACTATCTAACAATTAATTAAATTATTCCCAACTTTAATTTGATCGAAAACAAATAATAAGGTTTGTGATGGTGTCTATATTATTCTAACTAAGCTAAATTATCTAACATACACAATTTACCGAATTTGAATTTTAAAAGTATGAATGTGGATGCTAGGACTTACAATTTTACCTATGGATCCACTTTAATTCACCAATCAAGATTCATTACTATTGTATCGATCGGTCGATTTCTTCTAAAGTGTTCAATTTACCCATTCGAGTTCTCATTAAGTCTATTTTAACTAATTCAATACCATATCTCTATGTAATCAATCTTGGTTAAACAAAATATTAGTTCTAAGAATTCATTTAATAACCGCAATAATTATTATAGGTATCTACATGTTATATTAAATTACCAAATTTTACTATGTGGTCTAAATCTAAAATCCACCTCTCGATTCATAATAGATTCACAAATCATTGAATAATTGGCCAAAAATTTCAAAACATTAAATTCATGAATAAAATCAATACGTATCCATTTAAAAAACTAGAATCTTGAATAAAATAAATAAAGGGCCACATATAGATTATATTGTTTACCCTAACTATGAATTTAGCTATTCATAATAATGAAAGAAAAATAAAAAGTATAGAGTTCATAATTGGGTTTTGAAATCTTGATCATGAAAAGTATTTGATCTTGCACCAAGAATCTTCTTTAACATCAAAAATCTTCAAAACCTAACTTTTTCTCTTTGATCTTGATGATTTTTTTTTCCTCCCCCAATGTGTGAAACTCTCTCAAAAGTGTCAAAAACTTGTATTTATATTCCTCCCCATGTTTGTGTCGAATGTAGGGTTTTTATGAGTTTCAAAATTGGCAAAAAATGTACCCTAGACACACTTAGGTGGGGTCTTAGCGACATAGGACTGGCATTGCGGCACCGCGACTCTGTATTGTGCATGATGTCGCGCTCCCTTTTGGGCAAAAATCCACAATGTAGTTCTTTCAATATTTTTATCATAACTCTCTCTTAATATTCAATTGAGACGATTCAAATTGTGTTATAAAGATAACTCAAATGGCTACAATTTACTATGAATAGATTTTTTCCAATTCGAAGGTTTAATAGGTCAAAAAGGGGTCTCAATCTCGGACTAAAAATCTGAAATATACTTGTGTGGTTAAAAATTGATCTGTGTCCATATTTCACTTCTTTTTTACTTCTATTTACATCCAATTGACCTCTGGCATTCTCGAGTCCTCATCGTAAGGTCCGACACAACTTTTGAGTATTTGCACTTTAGCCCCAAAATTTGGATCTTGCCATTTTTTTTTTGCCAATTTTCGCTTCTTTCTTTCAATTCCACTTCCATTTATCGAGTTTCACCTAATAACACATTATATAATAAATTAGGCTATAATTTCATTAAAAAAACTATCAAATGTCAATATTTTAGAGTTCGAATAAGTATATAAAATAATGTACTTATCATACTGCACATATAACAAGTACTAAAAATCTATACATAATCCTAAATGTCTACTATTTAACCATAAAAAAGATAAATTGTAACTTCAGTAATATAATTATAGTACTTGCAGCACCAACTAATGGTGGCGGTGGAGGCGGATCACTGGTTAATCCATTCGTGCAAGGCTCTAGATAAGTAATCCATATTGTTCGAGATGTTGTGTGAGCATTTAGTACTGTTCTTCTCATTAACTCATTGTGTAAGATTTTTCAGGTCTTGTATAAATTTAGGATGAGTTGTGAATGTGTAGATGACTTGCACGGAGAAGGTCCAATACTATAAACAATCCCTATACTTTACCAATAATTTTAGCACATTTTGCATGTTGCAAGATGTCATTTTTGTTGTATGATCCAGACGATTTCCGTTAATAATGCAATTTGGTTCAGGTATATATCAATAATGGAGAAGTCGGGTCAGCTTGGGTAGAAGATGAGATTCACCATGTTGTATTGTTGTTTTTCTTTTTCCTTTTTAATCGAGATGTTGCATTGTTGTTGGAAATGGGATTCATCATGGAACTGTTAGATAGTTAATTTTGTCCCAACTCGATTGCTAATTGAAATTGAAAGAACCAATGACGAAACATGGTCTCAATTAGCTTGGTTTCGAATTTTTGTGGTTCGGCTCGGATAACTACTAACCTAAATCGATTAGGTTGGTTTCAGTGTCAGATTGGACCCAAAATTGATCCATTTTGACCCACGTCACCCTTTGTCTCATGATGTGAAAAATAAAGCAAAAACTTTTCGTATGAAAATTGAATACAATCCTTCGTTTTTACTCCGTAGTAGAAAGATATAACAATACTTTGTAAATCATCAAGTTATAAAGTATTTCTTACTACCTTTAATTTGAACAAATTTCAATTCACAT
>CAIGRK010093725.1:0-11377 GCA_903798315.1 Fraxinus greggii
AAAGGCAATTAAAGGCCTTTGACCCGGCCTTTTTTAAAATCCCCCCTAAAACCCGAATCATCTTCATATTTTATTTTCTTCCTATACCTTCTCTCTTCTCTCCCTATCCCTACCAACAGAAAATGTCGTCGGGATCTTCGTAGCGACGATGCTACGACTACAGCGAGTCGTGACTACAAGAATCTACAACGTTTGATCATCGGGATCCGTAGCGCACGAATGACAAGGAGATCTACAATGGTACGATTTTTTGCTGCGGGGAATTAGATCGGGATTCTTAGCATCACCCTCCGTGGTGTTGCCGTTTTACAGTTTTTTTATTAGATATGTTTAGTTTGAGTTTTTTTGTTTTTGTGTTTTGTTGGTTGTGTAGATGGCGGTGTTGATGCAGTTAGTAGTTGTGGTGGTCACGGTGGTGCAGGCGATGGTGTTGGTGGTGGTGGTGTAGCTATCGTGGTGATATTTAGTGGTGGTGTTGGTTGTCATCATCGTTGTCGTTGTTGTGATGGTTTTGACGGTGGTGCTACTGGAGGCAGTGATGAGGTGGGGATCACCAATTATTTGATTGATTGTGACCAATTAATTGGTTAATGTGTGACAATAAATAATATGTGATCAACGAAATAGATAATTTTTTACTAATAAATAATGTGTTACCTAGAAATTTGTTAAGTTGCGACCAATAATTTAATAATTTGTGACATAGAAATAATATGTGGCCAATTGATACAATATTTTGTGACCATAAAGTAAATTGTGACTTATAAAATTTATAACTTGTGATCAATGAATAATATGTGGAAAGGACACCCCTATGTACAAATTTTCATGTACACCAAGAATAATTCTTTTCCCAAAATTCAATTCCCCGAGCAACTATTCCTTTAAGAAAGTCTGATCTCTTCTGGAAGAGTTTCATAAGTGTCACCATATTATTTCATTCATATGCAACAACTGTTTACACATTTACAGGCATTTATTCTCTCTCCCTCATTGTAAACTACTCTTCCAATCAAAAGAAAAAATATACTTAATTTCCACTTATTACAAAAGGACTTTATTTAGTGGAAGTACCGTCGACCTCTAGTTGTGCTTTCCTCGATAAACTCGATAATGCTTGTCACACTAGGAAACTTGTATCAGCTTTCAATACTTTCAAAAGAAAGTCACTTTTAAGCATAGCCATAATATGATCGACAGTGTAGCAGCTATAATGCTAAATCAAATACCTGAACGACTTGGGATCAAAATCCGGACAATATTAACGGTAGCAGATCCAAATGAATTTCGTAGGTTTAACGTATTGGCATGAAAGCTCCATGGAATCCATATGGGACTCTACTTGGTAGTGTAATCATGGCGACTGGCCCGTCTGAAAGTTTCTGTGTGTCAACTATATAAACCTATAGCCAAGAAATATACATGTTATTTTACCATCAACTAATCAAAGATAACACTAAACATTCAAACTATGGTAAGACAACTTACTTGAGATATATTATTGTCTTCATTGTGTACATATGTAATGATCCATCCACCATCTTCTTCACGACTATCGGGTTTTGCAACAAAGGCAGCTCCGGTGCAAAATGTATTCTGTGGAAACTTATGATACTCGACCTTTATCAACTCTTCTTCGAGTTGTCTCTTATCCTGGTTCAAAAAAACTCATTTCTAAGGAGACGAGCAAAATGGGCACACTGTTACGGATTAAACACTGATCCAGACCAATCCTGATAGAAATAATGAATAAAACAGAAACAAAAACACACGGAAGACGCTCCCCTCAAATCCCTTTATATAGCATAGGAAAATAGGTTAATCCGCCATAAAGGGGATAAGTCAACAGTATAATTAGGCTCCACAAAGTCCAATATACACTAGGAGAATATAGAAGGGAAGTTTACCTGGAGAAGTTCGAGTTTCCTTTCCTTGAAGTAAAGTTTGGCTAGCCCTCCATATTTTGCCATGCCTGTGGGAAATTTTTACTATGCAGTAATAGTTATGGTAACTTTTAAGAGGGAAATGTAATTTTACCTGATATGAAGCTTGCATTTGAATCGACCACCTGTGTGTACCCAAACTTATTATCAAGACCAACGAACTTTTCATTCATGATCGGAAAATCCATGGAATATTCGGTTCCAGTGAGATTTCTCTCTTCCACCTCTCCGGAATGCATATTCAATCTCCATTCATACGCACGAGAGAAAAATGATCCTTGTGATTTTTCATCAATCTCTTCAATGGAACTTATATGCTGAAACCCTTTAGAAAACCATTCAAATTTGTTTACGCCATAATCAGGTCCTGGTATGACTGAACCATGGGCTCGACAAGCCAACACGACCACCTGTTCCTCCCATCCAAACATTTAGAAAAATGTCGATTGGACACCATACAATAATTTTTTCTCTTACGAATTCATTGGCAAGACATCCAAAAATACTGCCAATTACCTCATTGCCATCCTCGTAACAGTTAATAATGTGAAATGTACAGCTTGGTTCAACTTCAAACCACTGGACGGAATCTGCATCACCATAACGGGGCATTATTCCAATCCTTGCATGTCCTTCTTTATCGTGCTTGATTAACCTATGTCCACAAATTACACAGATTCAATTAAGTATTTTTTCTTCGATAAGTATAATCTTAAATGAACTACATATGAATGAGAGTTTCTTAAAATTAAACATGAAGAATACTCACGATCCTCCTCTTATGAGTCGATCCATGTCTATAGTTATAGGAAAATCCATGATCACATTATATCTGAAAAAGGAGGATGCCTTAAATCGAAAAAATCCAATCTATTCTGATATCAAACACCATAATGAATGCCTTAAAATAAACAGACTACCTTTCCGTAACTCCTAGTTCATGGCAAAGGCAACACCTATTTAATTTGAGATCGGCTTTGTGAATTAATTTCTTTCCATCAGCTGAAAAAAAAATGCAATATTTAAAATTATCATATTTACTAGTATATAAAGGAGCTTTATGTTGTATTTCTATACCTGAAATAACTCCGAGTTCAAAGTAAGGCTTTCTTGGAGAGATCCCCATAATCACAAGCTCTCCAGTGTCTGGAGCTTTCTGTTTCACTTAAAATGTCAAAAACCATTGTCGAAAAACAAATTGAATAGGTTGAATCGTGGATTTTTCAAGCCTTTTACAGGTTCAAAGAACTACCTTAGGATGGCTAGTGAATGGCCTACGCCACGCTTTATTGATGTCCCAATTTCCGAGAGTTTCTAGTGTACGAATGTCAATCTCTTGAGGAATGTGATTCTCAGAAATTGAGTAGAACTTCCCGGAATGCTCAAAAACATTCGTATTGCTAAGATATTTATCCACTAAGCCAAATCTTAACTGCCAAAATCATAAATGCAGCTAGAGTTGCGTTGAGTGTGCATATATCTCGTGCTAACACGAATCAATAAAAAATATCTGAACCCTAGATTTCACACTAATTAGTAGTGTACCAACGAAGGGAACTATTCTGATTTCAGTGAAGTTACAGAGTAAATCAATAAATTTTGATTGAATCAGCTTACCAAATTTAGTAGAAAAGCTGACAACACTGCGTGAGAATCCCCTTCAATAGCTGGAAGAAATGCTGGTTTCTTTCTTTTCTTTTCTAACTTGAGCGTATCGGTTTGGACATATCTGTTGTTGTAGGAAGTGATCCATCTGCCATCGCGTTCTTTAACAAAATACAAAGCATGAAGCATTCCTTCACCTTCTATCCAGGTGTGGCTTGATTTCCCAAACATGGATTTTGTCGATTTTAATCCTCCAAATAAAGGATTCGGGCCTACATGGACAATAACTACATCATATAAAATGAAAGCAACAATTGAGCTAGCAATTCTTCATTGAATCAACTTAGCCAGAAAATGGTCCGAATGTGCAACTTTTAAGAATGAAATCCATTATTTAGTAATATTTCAGTGAATCAACGGAATAACATGGGAAAAAAGAAAAGGTCAAGTTTGGAATTATAATAAGGGAATGGAAAAGGACATTGTTCATTTAAACTTACAATGAACAATGTTTTCAGTCTTTTACTTCTTTCATTTACCTATTTATCTTATTTTTTATTTTGAATTTCTAATTGGTCTTTCTGGGACAATAAGATAGAATATCATTGGAGAAAAGACACTGAAAAGAATTCCTCCATTTTTGGATTTTTTCTTTAACGTATAAGACCACGGATATGACACATTTTTGAACCTGGCTGATCAAGCATCCGAATGGCTTGTAAACTGGAATTTTCAAGAACTAATCTGACTTTGTGCTGACCAATACGTTGTTCTTAACAGTAAAAACAGGCATGGCCCTCCAAGGAATAAAGTGCACAATCCAATACAACAAACATAAATTTTGACAGTTAACAGATTGTCTTATATTCGTGCAAAGATAGAACCAATTAGCATACCGTTCCTAATGTAAACACCCTCCGGGAAATCATCCGGGATCCTTCCTTCTATGCTGGTAACACGAATAGCTTCTCCCAGTTCTTCTACCGGAGCAAAATTACTCTGTTTCCCCCAGGATCACATAGTGAAAACACCAAATATCATCTTAAATACAACCAACATATTTGGTATTCATTCATATTTTGAAATTCAGGCTATATATATCACAAAATCTTAAAGTCATAGTTGGTATGCAGTACTGAATAGAAGTAGACATTTAACATTTTTTCTTCTCTAATGGTGTTCTGTGCTATACAATCTTCCACGCCAAAAACGTGCGAGTGTATTTGGAGGTGGTGTGGTGTGGTGTGGGGGTGTTTCCATTTTTACCATCAGTACCTGAGATGGGAGCAATGGCTGGTCGATGAATTCGAACGCCAAATCAACAAATGTATCTATTATTCTCACCGAAGCCTCCTTAATGATATTTGGAACATTAGCCAAAATGGGATTCTGCTGAAACTTTCTGAAGAGTGGCTGGATAACAAAATCAGTTTCTTGATTATAGCTAGAGCAAAATCACATAATATTCAAAAGCACATATATCTTGTAGTTACGTTTGGTACACTAAATGATGTTGCACTGGACAATATCATATCTTCTTTTTTCTTCATTATTATTATCCAGTTCGGCTTACTAAACGAACCTGTCCATATGACAAAGGAAACAAGCAGAGTTGTTACCTTAAAACTCAAAGAAGAAGGGAGTGAACCTCTGGAATGATCATCAAATTTGTGGGAAAGCGAAGGTCTTTCTATGGAGCAATTCACTTGCAATGTACTAGCCATCTCTCTCTCTCTCTCTCTCGCGAATGTAAGAAACAATTTAGAGAAAACTATTAATCCTAGAAACTGACAACACTAGTATATTAATGCATAAAGTTTGAAAATTTGGCGTTTAGAGTATCATTTTTGACCATAAAAAGAGATCTATTCTATGGCCTTATTTGTATGCTTGTTATATGGAGCGTGTATATCATACATAATATTTGAAAATTTGGTTTTTAGAGTATCATTTTTGGCCTTCAAAAGGGATCTATTCTTTGGCCTTATTTGTACGTTTATATGGAGTCAATTAAATGAATACTAATTAAATTTATCCATATTTTACTATTTATTGAACAAAAAAAGTTATCCACTCATGTATTTAAATTGTTATCCGTTCATCGAATGAAATATATTATTCTCACTTGATGAAAATTGTTACATGTCCAACGAAATTCAGCTATATATGATACCTTGATGATGTTTAATTGTCGGGTTAACTAAATAAATGCTCATTAAACTTATCCACAGGTTACTACATTCTCAGTGAACAAAAAACAGGTAATTATGGATGATAATAGCTTGAAATGATGGGCGAACAATGGATAACGAGTATTGATTTAATTAACTCACAATTTAACGTCATCAAGGTGATCCGTCTGATTTTCATCGGACATATAATAATTTGCGTTATGTGTAAATAACGAATTTTACTCTAAAATAAATAATATCTTGAATAGTTGAGTGAACAATGATTGGCTTTTTTGTTCATTAAGTAACACATTAAGAATAAGTTTAATTATCATTCATTTAATTAACTTGTTTAAATGATGTGGGAGATTAAAAAGGTTCCCTTCAGCCCATTGACTGTAGTTTTATTAAATCAAATATTTCTTTTACAAGATGTTTAAGAGATTACTATTGAGACGTAATGGTTAACTATCAATATAACTATTAACGTGATTATTCGAGTCCCATTTTTTTAGGTTAATAGATTTAGAGTGATTTATTATTATTATTATTATTATTTTATTTTTTTTTTATTTTTATTTTTTGAGAATGTATGGTTAAAAAGTAGAAAAAAAAAAGTTTTGAATTTAGGTGTAAATTATTTTATTGGAAGGTTAAGCGATTGAGAATAAGTCTGAAGAAAAATGAATTTTGAAATAATTGAGTTAGAACAAGGGCTTGATGTGAGGTCAAAAGTCTATGTCCTTGTGCTAAAAGGGGTTGAATGAGGTGAGGCTGGGATCATGGTACCAACCTCGATTTTTTAAATTTAATTTTTATATCTTTTTAATTAAAGTCTTATTTATAAAAATAAATAATAATATTAAATAAATAAGTAGACGGAATGGTAAATAGGAATATTTTAATCGCTACCTCGCCTATCGAATTTCCTATAAGGTGAGGAAAGTATTTTAATCTCCAATACCTCTATGCTCCTTTGTGATCTCTAATTATTATAGCATTAGATGTACAATTCCTTGCATCAATTGTTGGATAAATTACCGCATGAATTCTATTCAATTAATTAAAAATCACATGCATACAAATACTAGAGTAACAACTTACCTAATCATAGAACATACATAATAATGAGCAAATCACTGCTTATTCGAACGCAGAAAATGCATAAATCGAAGGAGATAAAATGAAGCGATGTGTGTGAATGAAAATTTCCTTAAGACGGATTTCTCCCCTCTACACTGGTGCTAACATGATCAAATGAATGTCCGTCTCTAATATATAACTCTTCTTCCAAAATTAATATAGCGCACTATTAATTTGGTCGCGCGAACCAATGCTTGACAGTACTCTTCTAGAATGGAAGATATAGAATAATAAATATTGAACAAGAAACTTAAAATAATATGGAAATAATTTTGATAGAATTTAGGGAAAGAAAGAATTACAAATCAATTGTTAGGAATTGATTTGGAGTAGAGAAAACGGAATTAGTAAGGTCATATTTATAGATTTGTATATGTCTCTTCGATAGGTCACATCTTATGGCCAAATTAATTCCAACAATTAGATATCACCATTTCAAAATTGATAGTCTAGATTACATCTTATCAAAAGTTCACCAATTCGAAACAATTCTTTAATATGCACCCTCTGCATTTGAAGAGTCGTGCCCAATCGAAGAACCTATTAGAGACTTTTTCAATTCACACATTTTAATCCTTATATTACCCTAAAATTTCAACAATCCCACATATGAGTGGAAGAAGTCAACTCAGAATAAGGAAAACGAAGAAGAGTACAATTGAAATATAATGTATCAGGATCGATAACTTTCACTTTGAACCGTCTCTAGTAGGAATCTATCGGACTTACTTGGCTAATCAGTGTATGCAATGTTTTGAACCGTCGACCATTATTGTAAGCCAGGATAATAGATCGAACACATTATATTTTATATCAAACTTTGGTTCTGTATTATGTTCTTTATTTCGGCCTAGAACTTTCTTGATTCTACAAGTGCATTAGAGAATTCTTCTAAGTAAAATTCTTATAAATTGGCCAAGTTCGCACTCGCATAGGCGATGTTTTATAAGGAGTATCATACAATACTCCATTTGTACTGTTTACAAGATATAGTCATCATTAAAAACATAACTTGTCCTAATTCATATTTTGTAGGCAAAACTTATTTGCATCGTAGAAATAAAACTCCGAAATACTTCTTATCGAGTCAATCATAACTGATTTTCCTATTGAACCTAGTTTGTGAGATCTCAAATTTCCAAGTTAGGTTTCCATTAAGTTGACCCATTAGTTTAAACTTTACACCCATTTCCCTCGATGTGTAGTTTATTCTCTGAATAACTCATTTGTAAACAAATCCAATGGGTTATTTACCATATTTACTAATAGATTTTAAATCCTTGCACTGGATATCCAATTTTCAATATCATGCGCATCTTAAGTTTATCAAGATATTCATTACCGTGTAAATTATCATTTTAAATATTCTCAAATATATCAATATTCTAATTTGAAAACAATGCCTCTTCCCACAAACCTATGATGCATCCGAACTTTTTCACATCGCTAATTATGTTTATCTATCGATAAACAATTCATTCGACCTCTAGTCAACATTTAAAATGATTAAGAATGTTAATATCTTGTGAAGGAGCTCCATTTAGTATAGACATTGACCAAACTTTAATTGGGCATATATATATATGACAGGATGAATTACATAGACCCGATTCAAGTCGCATGTCGGACCATGTGGTCGGGTCACAAAGCAGGTCTCTTTGAAAAAGAATGATGTGCGCGAAACACACAATTGCTCGATCGGCCTTCTCTATAATTGACAATTTGATCCTGACTTGCCAGTGACGGTTTTCCTACCGGTTAATTTCTAAAATTTGCATCGAAGTTCATGGTGCATAAATAGACACGTAAGTGAATCATGAATAATTCACATTGATTTTAACATCGACATCAATTCAAAATAATTGGATTCTATAGAGACCAACATATCTCTTGTTTAATGCAAATATGAACCGAACTTCTTTTTTCAAAATCACGATCGTTCTTTTCGAAAATCAAAAATTTTGCAAACTATTTGCTTCCATGTCATTTGGAATAAATACAAATTATTTTAAATAATTAGTACATTCTTCAAGCAAACTTTGAAATATCGCGTCTTTTCATTTAAAAAATAGCATTACAGTGAACAAAAGTGAAAAGACACCACTTATTATGAACACCAAACGAAACCAAGTATTGAATCCGTCACTAATTATGACTGCATGCTTACGAATTCAGAAGAAAAGTGACTATCAATGGAAAGGCACCGAAAGAACCAAACCAAATGTGACCTTTCCCATTTTACCGCTCTCCGTAATAAATTAATATAAATCTTCTTATGAATCCAATTAGATTGCACTATATTTTAACTCGATCAGAATGTAAAAGCATACTAAATTCTTCTCTTAGGATGATTGGATAAATTAGTGCATGAATTATATTCCGTTAATTAAAAACACGTGCATTCAACTACTAGAGTAACGACTTACCGAATCATAGTACATGTATAATGATGAGCAAATTACTACTTATTCAGTTGTAGAAAATGTAGAAATCGAAGGAGACAAAACGAAAATGAGGTATGTGATGCAAATCTTCTTCATACGAATTTCGCCTCATGCACTGGTGCTAACATGATCAAATGGATGTCCGCCTCCCAAAATACAACACTTCTTCCAAAATTAATGTAACACACAATTAATTTTGCCGGACGAACAAACGCTTGACCATACTCTTCTCAAATGGAAGATATCGAATTATAAATATCGAACATGAAACTCAAAATAATATAAAAATACTTTTGACAAAATTTAGATAAAGAATTGGAAACCAAATATTAGGAATTGATTTGGAGTAAAGAAAATAGAATTAGGAGGGTCCTATTTATAGATTTGTATGTGTCTTTTTGAAGTTCACATATTGTGGCCAAATTAATTCCAACTATATGACACCATTTCAACTGAATCGTACCTTATCAAAAGGTCACACTCATTCGAAACAATTCTTTGATATACATCATTTACGTTTGAAGAGTCGTGCCAATCGACATACCTATTAGAGACCTTTCAATTCACACATTTTAATCCTTATATTACCCTGAAATTCCAACATCAAATACTTAATGAGTAATGATAAGTAAGTTATATTGTCTGTGTAATTGTAAAACGTAGAGCAACATGAACTCGATCGACAACTATAAATCATAATAATATATCGATACTATCGCATATTACAGATGCCGTAGGATATTTTTTCACAGGTCATTTTTTATTAGCTTGAGTGTATCTCAAATTATACTATCCGATCCAGCAAAATTTTGGCCAAGATTTGACTTTACTAGATGCCACATCAGCATTAGTGGGTCCATCTTGGCCACGTGCACACATTTGGCCATCAGTACAACAATTTTATGCATGTATATCTCATCTAGTTTATTGGGTGTTTTACACCGTACACATTCCATTGGAAGAGATAAACACAAAGATTTAAGGATGGTTGTCGACAGATAATTTGCTTAAAAATGTGGTTAACTTTAAGACATTCTTGCAATCAAAGTCGTTCTCCATGTCTGGATCGACAGAGATGTATCTTGCCACGCGTAGCTTATCTTGTTATTGGGGACAGGTGTGTCTATATCCATGTAGAGAGAGAGAGAGAGAGAGAGAGAGAGAGAGAGAAGGGTTGTAAACTGATAATAGTGATGATGATGGTTTGGGGTTGTTTAGATTATTAATTGTTATGAGACACATGCTGTATTAATAGAAACGACTCTCGATAATTAAATTTTGAGTCTTCTCTTTGTTCTCAGTGGTTAATTGCTAAATTTATTGGGCGATATACAACACACGATGAGAGTTCTGATCCATCCGTTGCTCTTCCAACTCTTTTTACGATATTGCGTCACTCTTACAAATGGAAAATTAATGTTTAGTAGTTATGTTTTAATATTGATGGAATGAAAAACTGATTGGAGAGGGACCTTCAAGTGGGAGGGAGAAAGGGGCAGTCGGTCGTCTTGTCTTTTTTTGATTTACTTTTCTTCACTAACAAGCTAATCATGTGCACTAGAAATTGAACATATTTTGCTTCCACTTTACATAATCCCCCTCTCTCTTTTCTGATCATGTTCATCTATATATCTTCACCATCAGAGTTGCAACAAGAAATTTAAGTTAGAAGTTCACTGGAAAACTTCGTTTGAAAATAATAATGAGGAAACCTGCAGATTCAGTGGTTAAGGCCAAAGGGAATTACAAGGACAAGAATAAATTCAGGAAACGTTTATGGTCACCGGAAGAAGATGAGATGCTGATGAATTACATGCTAACAAATGGACAAGGGTGTTGGAGAGACATAGCTAGAAATGCAGGCTTGCATAGGTGTGGCAAGAGTTGTCGTCTTCGTTGGATTAATTATCTGAGACCTGACCTTAAGCGCGGTGAGATTTCCCCACAAGAAGAAGAACTAATCCTCCATTTGCATTCCATTATTGGCAATAGGTACTCTCTCTCTCTCTCTCTCTCTCTCTCTCTCTCTCTCTCAACTGCTCAATGGAGCTAACACTATTAGTTACAGCTT
>CAIGRK010093731.1:0-11366 GCA_903798315.1 Fraxinus greggii
TTCCTTTACTTTCTCGTCAAATTTTCAATTACTAGCGTATTCAGTGTGTTTGTGCCCTTTGGAGGCATTTCGCTTCTTGTAAATTTTACTCTTCATAAATAAAACACCCATCGTTGGGACTCTGTCTTAAGAGGTTGTTGTTCTTTACACAATCGTCTGAACCATCTTTTAATTGTCTCCTCTTTTATACTGTTTTTACGGTTTCTTCTTTGTAAAACTACTTGGGAACTGCTCGTCGCCCTGTAGCTATTCACATTCTCCATCATAGATGACTTGTTAAGAAACTACCACTTTTAACTGCTGTCATTATCTCCATTATTTAACCACTTACAACCAAGATTCTTGGGTCGTGGAAAGTGATATAATTCCTCATTAACCGTCTTGATAACCGCAATAACAAAAAACTATATTCGCCCAGGTCTTGGGCGATAGTGGGTTCGCCCAAAACTTAGGTGTTTCACAGACTTGGGCGATGATGGGCTCCGCATCTAATTTCGTCTTAGATCCTTTGTATGGTTTTATTCGGATCCAATTTTCGAATCTTCTAATTGGGTTTCTCTCTCTGGACCACTTAATTGGGCAATTGGACTTCATGGACCATTTAACTGGACCCCATTTTTGTGTGTCAACAAGTATGTAATTCTTGAAAACACGGAGTGTAATTATGCCCTATATACAACATACGCTTTGTAATTTTGTCCCCTTTTTTGGGATGGTGCATCCAAGCACGTGATTACATTTTCTATCTGACTCAGATCTTGTCCTCAATTGTTACAGGAATTGGTAGGAGCAGCAGATCTGAGAAATATTAGAGGACAAATATTAACATCTGGCAGCAGTAGTAGACGACCTGCTCGGCATCAGTTCATGGATTCAACAGGTTTGAGTGATTATAAAAGTACTGGGGCATCCATGAGTTCTTATGTGGACAACCTTTCTTATGTTGATTCTGCAGCCATACCTTCCGCATCTAGAGCAGCGGAGGTAGGATTCAAGTTACGAACATATTTTATCTGATCTTAAAAAGTTCAATTAGAAGTGGATACCAGTATGAATTAGATTTTAATATAAATAATTGTTTAACCGGTCAGAGTTGGAAGTAAATTACTTATTTTGAGAGCGAGGTAAGAGTTACTTTCAGAGAAACTTCTTTTATAATTTGTAAGGAAAGAGTAATATATCCAAACATGTTTACTTCGTTTTGTGTGGATTTTATTTATATGGTTTTGCTTGCGGCCCATTGAACGAGGTGTGTTTAGCATCAACTTTCTTCTTCATTTAGTATACTTAATAAAATTTGACGACGCGCGTATCAATTGGCGCGTTGTGACTAGAATCTACGATGAAACTTTTTGATCCTAAAAATTCTATAATGTGCTGCAGGTGATAGATTATCCTGGGCATCCATCAGCCGCAGCATCCAGTTTGGTTGAATTGACGACACGCCTTGATTTTTTCAAGGAAAGGAGGTCTCAGTTGATGGAACAACTCCATAGCCTCGATTTAAACTATGAAACTTCACAAGATTGTATGTATAAATCATCGTCTCTTAAGTGGAACTGAACATGGTTTCTTCTCAGGCGTATCAAGAGGAGATACTGAAGTCGTGACCTTGTATATTCTTTGTACCCATTAGTATATAGTCATACTTTGTCAGTTGCTCTATTATTAACTTCTGTTTTTGTTTCGCATTTTTGCGGAGAATGCAATTGGCATCTAGGCTCCGTGATTCTTATCAACTATATTAACTTTTAAGGTGCGCAACTCTGTGTAATAATTAATATAACATTACGATTTATGTATGGAAAGTAGTCGAGCATTTTGGTCGAATGGAACATGCTCAATGTCTGTTTTGTCAAGACACTAAGGATCATAAATTCCATATATCTTGTGGTTAATGCTTCTGTTTTTTTGTACAAGACGAGACTTTCTGAGTAATCACCTTGAGTTATATTCCTCTAAAAACTCTTAAATCAACTCTCTAAAAGTTACTTTAACTAGACAAAAGGTCTTTTAATTAGACAGCACATAAATTATCTAAATAAACTCAAAAGCAAAGCACTTTCACTAAATTATCCAAATAGTTCCCCAAGCAGCTTCTTGATTTTGACTTTCTAAAAGCTCTGCGAAGTCTTAATGTTCTGAGACCTCAAGGAATTAACAAAAGCTTATATATAATCAGTACACGACATTCTGGGTAGTTCAGAAAATCCTGACTAATAGAAGAGAGGCGACTCAATATAATAAAAAGCTTCGAGAAAAGGCATAATGGAAAAAAAAATATAATAAAAAATAAAAATTCCAAAGGTACTTCTGTATGCAAGGAATATCAAAATTCATCACTCCGCCATTAAGAGGTGTCTGTTTTGGCAATAAACATTTCTTCTATCTGGTATTGTTCTCGTTCTAATATGGAAGTGTACATATAGTCCTTGTGACGGCCACCAAAACAAGTTGATCCATAAACTGTCGTTAATCTTCGTAAGATGTCAAAGTTTGAAGATTTTCCTCCATTCTCAGCCGGCAGTCATTCTGTGTCCCATCCAGGAATGTTTGCAGTAGCCTCGTTCACTGCCTTCACAAGTCTTACCTGTACACAAACACATAATCAATGAACAAATAGCAAATCATTTTCTTCTTTTCGTTTTATGTAATTTATTCCGCGTGAGCAACCACATATCCTTACTACTACTACTACCACTTGCTTGGATGGACAGAACATGAGTTCGAATAACCTAAAATACTGCTAAGTGCATGTTTGGCAAAGCTTAAATTGTAATTTAAGTTGGTCGAATATACTTTTTATCCACATTTTTTGTAAAGGCAGAACTGTCACCCACTTATTATCCACACATTCCCATAGGACCCACTACTTACAATCACTCAAAAGTACTCTCGTACATGCATTCAACATGATGACTGATGGCATACTTTCACGTATGAGTTATTGGCAACGTATTACTAATAGTAAAAATAGCTAATTTGCGTCGGGAAAGAGAGTCTTGTTATATATGGGAGAGTTGATAAAGCCACTTGATTCATCCATCTTATAGAGTAGATTTTCGATCCATAAACTTGAGCACAAAAACATAGAGATGCATTGAAGTTCAGAACAGAACAGGTAATGTTACGATTATAATAAAAAGTAATACGCACCACACTTTCAGGAACGCCTGGAGGGGGCAGCGGGAGATTTCTTGGCGGAGGACCACGAAGATAAGATCTCTTGTCAAATCTCCATTCTCCAATTTTCCCATAAGTTAACTCTCCCTGTTAAATTGCCCAAGTTTAACAAACCATAAGCATTATACAAATGAATCTTCATTACGAAGAATACTCCAAAGCCAAAGAACATGCAAAAATCTCGACTGCATTATTTTAGTATAAATTGGTTACCTTCATGTTGTAATCACATCCGTAGGTATAATGGATGATGAACCTCTTGCCAATTTCCGTATCCCAAGGGGGCTAAAGATACAAATGATACATGTTAATCATTGAGAGATTTATGGAGATTCCAACATATAATCATGCATACCTGTAACATGAAGTCTTTGCGAAGAATGTGCCGTACGCCATGCAAAGCAGATGCAACTGCATATGCATACCTATTGTACAAACAAATATCAGCCAGGTGAACAGCCATTTACAACTGACCAAATTCACGTGTTAAAAAGATTCCAAGAGCACTTGCATTTCTAAAACCCAACCAAAAGCTTTATCAGTCTCTGGGTCATCCTTCATCCGCAAGGACACATTCATCCATGTAGGCGCAATTTTCTCCAGAATTGCCTGGAACAATTCGATTGGTCAACACGCTGTGAAAGGTAACTTCCTCGAGGCAATTGCTTTATGTATGAAGGCTATATAGCATAAAATAACAGCAATGAACAATGACATTGAGATTTCGTGAAACTTTTTGATAGGGCTACTCTATAAAGACTGGCTTGATTGATATCCCTGCTACCCTAAAAAGGTTAAGGGTTTTAAACCAAAATGGCAGATGAGCGCTCGGCAAGAATAGGCACCTGGGTTAATATTCACTCGACTGTTAGTGAATTTATCGGTTTGATTGGGTTTACCAGAAAGAGACCATTATACCCCTCAATCAGTTCATAAGTACCATTTTAACAATCAAATAACAAACAAAAGATATATATACATAAATAAATTCTAAAGAACATGACTTAGGAAAGAAAAAATGAAAAGGATAAAAGATGCGATAAGTCATTACCAATCTCTACATCTTTTCATTTCTCCACCCACTCGTTTGATTGACGGATAGAAGTGAGGAGGTCGGCTTCAAATACTTGGAGGTTGATTGCTTAGAAGATAGTGGAGGTACGGCGAGATAAACTATAAATCAACATTTATGTCTGCACAGTATTGGGTTTTGGTTCTCGATCCTATATTTATTTTCCTTCTTCTATAGTCTTTCCCTCTTCTATGTTTAATTTTTCTCTAAATTATACCATCCATTGACTTGAGCTAATCATAGACAGTGAATGTAAAATGCCTGGTTACGCTGACAGCATTGTATCTTTCAAGAAAGAGAGTGCCTATCCCTAGAATCACTAGAGGAATAACAATATTTTCACATAAGCAGGAAATAAGCGTGAGAACTACTACACCTTACTTTACATATTCCCAACATTATGTACTTATGGTATGTTTGTTAAGGTGTAGTAGAAAGAACGTGATAGTATTAAGAAAGCAAAAGAAAATCAATTGCAACCACATCAAACAAGTCACTTAGATTATATTTATAAACCGAAGACTCTACCTTCTTGATGATTACTGGAGAATTGCCAATTGGATCAACATTGGACACAGGACCTTTTTCTTCAGAATAGAATTTTCTTATGATTTTAACGTTCTCAGTCGGTTTTATGTAGAAAAAAGGGAATGCAGCTGGATGTTCTTCATGAGCCAAATTTGGCAAAGGATTTACGAATATGTGGTCAGGTTCTGCCATTAGAATGTATCTGCATCAGTGATAGCAAGAGCTAGGATTTAGATTATATAGCATTGCAGATGGAAAAGATTTCTCAGGCTTAATCATAAGATACATACTCTTCCTGAATAGTTGCTTTCTCCAGCCATTGCACAAATGCCCAGGGTCTATTTAAAACAATGTAACCCTGTTCACCACATTCAAACATGAAGCAATGCAAAGTAAGACATCTTAGAAGTGGAAGAGAAAGCTTTGCAAGGAAAATTAATCTCACATAGAAAACTTAGAAGCAGAGACAGAGAAAATTAAAGCATTGGATCACCCATTTATGCTTTAATTTTAAATCCTAACATGCCCAAGAAGACTGAACATAAGGCCTTTTGATAGGACAATACATTTTTTTCAGTAACCTTATTCATAACATGGATTCATCATCTTGTTAACATATCAGTAAACACGTCTTCCATTTACTAATTACTAAACAGTAAATATTTGGTTGTAGTAAAGACATTAGTTTCTCAGTTCAAGAATGGTAAGTAAAAGAATGAGACAGGATAAAAGGTTGCCTTTTAAGGAAAATGGGTCAACTCAATCAGCCCCAGCCAAACCACATAGCAGCCGGATGGCTAATCTCTCATAAGAGCCAGAAGCTCCATGAAACTGAGCAGAAAAGGCTGGAAGTGCATTTGGATAATTTATGGCCCGCTGAATATAGAGCAACAACTTACTTTTTGGATGAGGAACTTGTAGAACAAAAAGGGAAATTATAAGGTTACTTTCTATAAGAACTGAAAGAATCCCATAATTCATTAAGCCCTCCAGTGTTATGCTCTTTCTGATGAGTTGAAGCAGGAACTTTGGGCTTGCAACAAGCACCAAAACTGCAACTTTCTAATTCCCATGCCAACAGCTATTTGATATTCTCTAAGTCGTATGCATGAGAAAATACGAAGATAATCTCCTACTATCCAAAAATCTCAGTCTCCAGTGGATGTCTAGCATTCATAAGATGCTGCAAAATAACACAAACTATTGTCCGGCATATTCATGACAATGTGTTTTTTGTGGTTCATGTGATTGGTTTGGTAATTGAGCTTTATGCACCATATTCCAAAATTTAGAAGTTCACAAATAAAAGTAATTGCAGGTGTAATATAGTCAATGCTCACCCGATCAAGCCCCTCTGGAAGAGGATCAACAACAAAAGTAGGAATTTCCTCCATCAAATTATCCGGTTTTCCCGAATGCAATACCCGAGTAAATCCTCCCATGTCTGATCCGTACACATCTTTCATCTTTTTATACCAATAGTACATAATCCGACATTGCCATTTGCTATAAGGCGCATCAGTAGCCGTCAAAGCAACATGGAATTTCGGGCCGCCCTCCCACTCCTTCACCTCGTCAGGCATCCCAGTAACAGGATCATACAATTCGTCTGAACCACTATGACTATCCTTGTGGTGCATTAACAGAGTTAACAAATTATATGTTGCAAAGAAAAACCCAAAAGCTAATAACACCAACAGAAAAGTTGAACGCCCCATATTTCTCTTCGCAATCATCTATCTTATATTGATACTATAAAGCACCAATTCTAATATATTTTTTCAAAGTCAACCCCCAACCAAATTGCTCTATCTAAACATTTAAAGGTATAAACAAAGCCAACTCTTTAATTCCTTCTATTCATCAGTCCCAAAACTCAGTTTTAGAATATAAATTACACCTTCAGCACTTGCAAAACTTGGCCTGTCAATCAAAAAATAACAAGGACATAAAAATAATTCCTGGGCTTCAGTAGTATATAAATACAATGTAAATATAGAAAATTACCAGTCCAAAAGCTGATTTTTTTAGCAAAATCTTAGTGTTCAGACTTCAGTACAAAATATGAACTGCAAACAAAATTACAAGCAAATGAATCATTTAAGCAAAATAAATATAAAAACCAAAACAAGCATTTACATGCATACATTCACAAGCTATATACATATATAAGATCGTTTATGAAATTTACACTACAATAAGATCATTCGATGGAGATCTCAGAAAAAAATGAAATTGGAAACGACAGATCTAAGAATATACCAATGGAGTAGAAGATGGGCATTATTGGAAAATCCCGAAAACCGAAAAACTGGATTCTAGAGAGAGAGAGAGTATGATGTCAAAGTTGTCCGACGCTGGCTTAAGGCGGAGATTTATTCAGAATATATGCGTGCAATGTATTGTTCACGTCTACAGCAGGACTTCGAAACTAAAGTCGCTTGCAAGAGGAATGCGACTTCTACTCATTTATAGACCCAATCTCAAGTGATGAAAATTAGAGCAGCACTCCCCAATCTTTACAGGTAGTGCAGAATCAACTTTCTAACCTTCAAAACTAAGATTTCAACTCTTCAATCTATTTAAAGTTGTGAAATTGAGTTCCCATATGACGAAAATCGACACTGTGAAAGTTAAAATCACGTATTGACTTTCACAATAAAATCAAGAGATTTTACGATTTTGCCATCCGCTCTAATTCATGTGATAGTTAACTACAATATTAACATCTACATTGTCAATTTCTATCGCGTGGAGTTATAATCTCACGATGTTTAATAGGTTGAGAAGTCAAAATATCACTTCTAAAAGTTGATGAACCATTTCTACTCGACTTGAAAGGCTGAGACGTTCTATCCTAAATTTTCCATCTAAAAACTAGTAAGGTTGTCTCCCAACAATTAAAAACGAGTAAGTTAGACGTCAATACCATTTATTATTGTTTATAGTTGCATAATCAGTCAATTTTCAATAACAAACTATCCAAAATTTAGTTAAATTGTCTCGTGAGCTTCGCATAGACATGCCTTAATTTAAATTTATGGTCACCACCAGAGAAATCTAGCTTTTTTAAAGGTGAATACATGAGGATCACTTGATGATTAACATATATTTAGAGAATTTTTTTATTTCTAGAGACTGATTATGCAATGAAAGGAAAATGTTGGGGGCTAGCTTCTTTACTTTGAAAGGTCAAAAATCAATTTGTTATTCAAATAATAAGTTGAGGACTAATAGTGAAACTTCCTCCTGATATTGATTGATATATAAACGTCCTTCTCACGAAAAGGCCAAAAAAAATTTAACTCGAAATTTGTCCAAGTTTGAATATTTTTTCAAAAAATTTGTTCGTGGATTTTGATTGAAAGATTCAGATTTGGACTCAAGTTCATGAAAAAAAAAAAAGTATCACTTTTAATTGACTGTAATGAAAATCCTCAAAATTTGTTAATTTTTGCACTTATATCTTCAACTATTTTGGCAATTTTTTTCTTTTCTTTTTAACTTTCAATTAATTAATACATCTCGTCTTTGATAATAATTTTTGGTCAAATATTATGTTAACGTGAGAAATATATTTTGTCAGACTTATTTATTTGTTAATCTCACTTGTTTAAAAATACGAAGGATGAAAGAGTACTTATATTCCATCATAATCGATCATTGTGATGGAATATGATGTGCTAATTAAATAAAATTAAAATCAAAATTAAAATACGACGAAAAAAGTTAGAACATAAATACGAAATTGAGCAAAAGTTATAATATGGAGCAGTTAAAAACAAAAGCGTACAATAAAATATATTTACCAAAAATTTGAAATGTTGCCCTTTACGTGCAGCATTTTTGTCTTTCTACATACCGACCAATCTTTAATGGCATTTACGTCGTTACGTGACCTTTAAAATATTCGTATTTTGTAGTTATTTGATCTAATGTAACTTAATTTAAGGTGCCAAATATCATTTCAATTGATTGATAATCACCATCCTCCATGTTATATGATTAATGTTAGGTTTATTAAAATAAAGGTCCAGTTACTTTATCTTGTACAACCTGGACATCACCATCCTCCGAGTCGACGTGTTTAATACATTTAATTAAAATAATCCTACTCAAAATAAATATACATTTTGCTTATTTTTCTTTTCAATCAGATCTAATTTTGTCCAATAAGTCGTTAAAACGTGGATTGACCAAACTCATCAAAAAAAATTTTTTTTAAAAAGGTCAATTTTTCAATGATTTCTTTGATTATTTTTAAAATAATCCCAAGAAAAAGATGTACGACGCTCATATTGTTTCCACATGTGCTACACGTAATTGTACATTTAAAATTAAAGGGTTGTTTGACAAAGCTTAAGGTAAAAGTTTTAGCAGATGTTGATACAATGACATATGTAGTTGATAAAAATTGTGGGTTTCACTAAATATATTGTTAAAATTAATTATTGACTTTAATCTAAACCTTTTAAGTTATATCAAACAAAGGCTAAGCAACATTTAGAAAAGGATATACTCACCGGCCAACATTTTTTAAAATTTTTAAATTTGTAGTAAAAAGTAAGAAAAAACTTCGTCATATCAAGATAATCCAACAAAAATCCATAATATAACATTTTAATACGTGTAGTACCATGCCTCTCTTTGGTGCATGGTGAAAGTAAACAATTAATTTTAACAAATATTCAACGTCACATTTCATCAACTTTTATAAAAAATTATTGAAAAAAGGATTTTTAGCTATACCAAATAAGGGCTAAATGTACAAATAATACCTTTTTTAACACATGACGAGAAAACATATTACTACGATACAACAATAATATTACGTTCTGAGAAAGACAGATGAGACCAGCATGAAACTACATGTTTCAAGTTATTCTGAAGAATCTGCGTCATCACAAGTCATATTAAATCAAGCTAAGTAATACTATCTTCTTCAATAAAACACAAATAAAACCGGGCGTATCGCTATTTGATTCGATGATCTCAGTAACATCTCGGGAAGTACAGGCTAGCTCTAAGTTCGAGTCCTGCTAGAAAAAAGCCCGACTGCCATAAAAAACCCTGGAATTGTCCTTTTTCTTCTTATCAATTTCTATGTTCTTGTTAGGGTGTTGAATAACATCACCTTGATTGTCAATTTCAGGGTTATCTAAAGCCATTGGGAGCTTCATTTTGGCCAAAGATTCAGTAAATTGTTGCATACTTCTCATGTACATATCAACTATCTGCTGCTGCATTGCTGATTCTTCTGCCTCAATATCTGTATTTCTTGAATGAGTTGAGACTAAATTAGGCTCATTTTCTTCTCTTTTTTCGCTTTTCTTCTTTGATGTTGGAGTTTCTGGATGAGAACCGAACCTTGGATTGGCTTCTGCTGTCATAATCAAAGCAACATTCGGGGAATTTGAGTTATCATCGCTCAAACTTGTCATCGTAGAGCTGAGAAAACCAGAGTTCTGAATGCTTCCACTGGGAGAAACTGAATCAGTCCGGTACTCCTCAGAAGAATCAGCAGCCATTTCGTAGTCCTCGAGTGGGAGGTTCAGGGCAGACCCAAGTTGAAGAAATGAACCATCAGGCTTTTCAGGCCATGGCCTCAGAAGGGTTCCGGGCTTTGTCAAGCAAAAATATTCTGAAACCATTTGCTGGTTTTCATTGACTACATTAATATCAGGAAATTCTATACTGGAATACTCTTCTGGGATCTTTTTATCCACTAAAAGATCAGAAGTTTTGGACGAATGAGCAATCGAATCAGATAAAGAATTTACAGAGGGATTGAGGGGAGCATTTTGATTTGCACTCAAAGACAGAGATAATTTAATAGTACCAGCTGGGCAGGGAAACAAATCAGTAGAAGACAGGCTAAAATCTTGAGTCACCTTTCCTTTTCCAATAACTAAAGATGTCGGGACCAAGGCGAATCCAAGAAGCTGATCATCCATAAAATTCTTAGCCCTGCTAAGCATCCATATTTCGCATTTCAGAACTGCATCAATCTGGTTGATTTTCATGATCAAATCCTCATTGAATTCAGGATTCTTCCCTCCACCTTTGATGATCGTGGTTGACAGAGTCTCGTCCGGATTATAGGTGAGAGAGAACTTTGCATAAACATCTTGGTTGTTATAGATACATATGTTATGAATATTCCTAGCATGATGAACGTGGATTTCAAGAATCCCTGTAAAATCTGCATCCCTATCTGGATTCACAGTTGGGTTGTAGATGAATCGAGGGACTTTTTCGAAAGAATCCATGTTAATAAATCAAAATTCTGAAATTCTACAGGTTAATAATTTCAGAATAGTTGAATCTAAGAATCTTGACTCTAGATGACAATGGAAAGAGATATCCAGCAAATTAAGAAACACAGGCAATCAAAATGAATGAAAACAATGTACTTGAGGTAAATATATCTGAATCCATATGTTTACTTGAATAGGACTTTAATGAGTTCTAATATGCAACATCAAGCAGTTCCACTTTCACGCTCCAATCTTTCCCAAGAAATGCACTCATAGAATGACAAGCAGCTCGAGATTCAAAGAAGTCCCTTCTAAAGATCAATCTC
>CAIGRK010093828.1:0-11332 GCA_903798315.1 Fraxinus greggii
GTTTAGCAAATAAAACTAAAACGAAAGTCGTTTAGCAAATAAAAGTAAAACGAAATCTCTCGGTTGTAAACACGCCAAATATTCGACTATCAAATACATTAGCATGACAATAAAATCAATCAGAGAGAATAAAATTGAAACTATAAATGATATACCCTATAAAGGCTTCACGATTCTCATCTTTTCAATGTACGTAGATTGAATCTTGTGCACATGAGCTCTAGTGACAAATTCATTTGTTTCCAATACAAAAACTCCTATTTAAAGAAGAGAAGAAATATATCTATTACAGGTTTTCAAATCCTAATGGTAGTTTAACATATTTTGAAACTCAGCTGGTTGCAAAAAGAAGGCTAAAGTTTTCGCTGATCATAATCAGGGAATGATAGAGCTTTTCAATGACCATTTTCTTGGTCAGTATAAGTCTAAATGAAGTTGGTAATAATATTCGTCAAAAGAAGTGAGTGGTCGTAGAAAACCATAGTCGTTGGTCGGGAAAAATATACATTTACCGACCAAGAAATTTATTTAAGTCTGGTGGTGATAAACATTGACTGACCATATTAGATTGATCGGGGAAAATCTCCTTTACCGACCAAGGAAATTTAAATTGTAGTAAATGTGATTTTATTTAAAAAGAAACTGAATTGTACAATAATCAAAATGCCAGAACAGATTGATAGCCTAAGTCAAGCACAATGCACCAACAAGAATTCAAAATCAAGAAATATTTGAAATCACGCAAAAACGTTACATATGATTCATATCAAAATTGCAGACTCCGTAATTTTCAATAGTTCTTACTTCATGAATCTCCAACCAAAAGATATTCAAACGGGCTGAGTTCAAACACGTTGATTGTTGGAAATATTTGCTAAATTTCTTAGTTGTCTGTGTGAGTAGGATTTTGTTTTTAGTGGTTTTAGTTTGTTTTGGTTTTTACCTGGTCTACAGGAGTTGGTGGCTGCGCTTCCTAGTTTCAAGCGTGTATCCGTTGGTTTTTAGATCTATAAATAGAGCAGCTTCTTGTTGAGTAATTGTATCAGATCTCAAAGCAATAAAAGTTCAGTCCTTTATTTCTCTTATATTGTCTTTTCTTCCTCAATATACTTATCAGTGGTATCAGAGCCACACTTGGTGAGAGAGTGAAACACGTGAGGTCAAGATTGTTAAAAGCAAAGAGAGTGATATAGAGTTGGTAGCTGTAGCTCTTTTCTGTTTCACTTGGTTTCTCTTTTGCAGTAGCAGCAGTGAAGAGACATGGCCTCTGATAATTTTGTGCAGCCAGTTATTCCTCGCTTTGATGGTCACTATGACCATTGGAGTATGTTGATGGAAAACTTCCTAAGATCCAAAGAATATTGGCAGGTTGTCTCAGATGGAATAATAGAACTGGCACCTGGCACAGTAGTAATGGATGCACAGAGAATAGATCTAGAAGGACAACGTTTGGAGGATCTCAAAGCAAAAAATTATCTTTTCCAAGCAATTGATCGCTCAATCTTGGAAACCATTCTTTGCAAGCACACGTCCAAGCATATCTAGGATTCCATGAAGAAGAAGTACCAAGGTTCTACAAAGGCAAAGATAAAGTAGCTTCAAGCACTTTGTTCGGAGTTCGAAACGCTACAGATGAAATCGGGAGAGACGGTCACATATTACTGACGATGCAATCGTCAATAAGATACGGATCCATGGTGACAAGATCGAGGACGTCACTATAGTCGAGAAGATTCCTTGGTCCATGACACCAAAATTTAATTTTGCTGTCTGTTCTATCGAAGAAGCTAATGACATTGAGGAACTTTCAATTGACGAATTGCAAAGTTCCTTGCTAGTTCATGAACAAAAAATTAACCAACACGAGAAAGAGGAGCAAGCATTGAAGGCTTCGACAGAAAATCACTCGACACCGAGAGGAGATAGAGGACGAGACAGAGTTAAATGTGGAGGCAGATGAAATAATGATCGTGGAAACCAACACCAACACCAAGACAATCAATTTCAAGGAAGAGGAAGAGGACAAGGAGGCAACCACTCTACTACATATAGATCAAGGTCAGCAGATAGGTCCAATGTGGAGTTCTACAGATGTCATAGGTACGACCACTACAAGTCTGAATGCCAAACTAATTTAAGTAGACAACATGGAGAGATGTCTAATCTTGAGAGAAAGGAGAAGAAGTATCATTGTCAATGATTTGTCATACAAAGGAGAAAACCAACAAGAATTTATGGTACTTAGACACAGGTTGCAACAATCATATGTGTGGAAACAAGTCTTTATTCTCTTATCTGGATGAGTCATTTCGCGATAATGTGAAGTTTGGTGACAACTCTAGAGTCTCAGTTATGTGAAAAGGAAGGATGACAATCCACACTAAGGGGATTCTACTCAAACAATCTCTAATGTGCTCTTCATTCCAAACTAGAAGACAAATCTGCTTAGTGTGAAACAGTTGCAAGAAAAGGGATACAAGGTTTCTATCAAAGGCGGAGTTTGTCAAATTCAAGATGCAAAGTTGGGCTTAATTGCTTAAGTTAACATGACGGAAAATCGGATGTTTCCACTTTATCTCCACAACATCATTCATTCATGCTTCTCAGCAAAATTGAAGGATACAGCATGGCTATGGCATTTTCGCTATGGTCACCTAAACTTTGGTGGATTGAAGACTCTACAACAGAAAAATAAGGTGATTGGTCTTTCTCAAATTACAGCTCTATCTGAAGTTTGTGAAGAATGTGTTGTTAGCAAACAACATCGTAATCAATTTCCACAAGGAATGTCATGGAGAGCGAAAATGGCATTGGAACTGGTTCATTCTGATCTTTGCGGGAAAATAAATCCATCTTCCAATGGAGGTAAAAGATATTTAATCATCTTCATTGATGATTTTAGTCGAAAGACATGGGTGTATTTTTTGCAAGAAAAAACTAAAGCTTTGACTGCATTTAAAAATTATGAAGTGCTTTTGAGAAAGAAGTTAGCAGCCCAATAAAAGTTCTTCGCACTGATTGTGTTGGAGAATACAATTCACTTGAATTTACAATTATTTGTGAGACCTATGGAATCAAGACGCAACTTAAGGCAACTTGCACACCTCAACAAAATGGAGTTTGTGAGCGGAAAAATTGCACTATTTTAAATATGGTGCGAAGTCTTTTGACGAGAAGCAACATTCCAAAAAACTTTCTGGCCCGATGCAGTCAATTGGAGCATTCATATTTTGAACAGAATCATACACTCGCTGTTCAAAATATGACACCAGAAGAAGCATGGAGCGGATGGAGACCGACTATAGATCATTTCAGAAGTTTTGGATGTATTGTCTATGCACATGTTCCAGACCAGAAGAGAACAAAACTAGATGACAAGGAACAACAATGTTGTTGAACAAATAATGGCCAACGAAGAGGAGAAGCAGTAGCCAACATATAATGATCAACAAAATCCACCACATGGTCCATCAGATGTTCCAAGCTCCACAACAACTGCAACAAATGAAGAACAGCCCCAACATTTTAGAAGAAGGCCTGCATGGATGACTGATTATGAGGTAACCGGAATTGACCAATCTGAGGACCCACTTACATATTTTACTCTATTTTCGGATTGTGATTCTACAGTTTTAGAAGAAGCTATCAAAGAATCCAAATGGTGAACAACAATGGACGAAGAAATTGCAGCCATTGAATGGAACAACACTTGGGAGTTGACTGATCTTCCGCGAGGGCATAAGTCAATTGGTGTCAAGTGGGTGTACAAAACAAAATTGAAGGAGAATGGAGAAGTTGACAAATACAAGGCGTGCTTAGTAGCTAAAGGCTATAAGCAAGAGTTTGGAGTGGATTATAGAGAAGTCTTTGCTCCTGTTGCAAGACATGATACCATCATATTGGTAATTGCATTGGCAACTCAAAATTCATGGCCTATCTTCCAATTGGACGTAAAATCAGCATTCTTGCAAGGTGACCTGCATGAACAAGCATTTATCGATCAACCCCCCGGTTATGTGAAGCTTGGAAGTGAAAACAAGGTTTGTAAACTCATTGTTTGCTTATATGTTGACGATCTTATTTTCATTGGAAATGATAGTGCCATGTTTGAAAGTTTTAAGAAGTCCATGATTATTGAATTTGATATGTCTAATCTTGGAAAGATGCATTATTTTTTGGGCATTGAAGTGGTCCAATCTGCAGCTGGTCCAATCTGCAGCTGGAATTTTTATTTCTCAAATGAAGTACGTACAAGAGATTTTGGACAGGTTTCAAATGAAAAATTGCAAATCTGTTAGGACGCCTACTAAGTGGGTTTGAAGCTTGTTCGAAATCCTGAAGGAAAGAAGATTGACAGCACTCTTTACAAGCAAATTGTTGGGAGTTTGATGTATTTAACAGCTACAAGACCTGACATAATGCATCTTGTAAGTCTCATAAGCAGGTTCATAGAGTGGCTAAAGGAGATTTATCTCTTAGCTGTGAAAAGAATCTTTCGATACTTGCAAGGGACTGTTATGGATTGTTCTACAAAAAAGGAGAAAAGTCAGATTTGTTTGGTTTCGATGATAGTGATTATGCCGGAGATCTAGATGATCGAAAAACACTTCAGGATATGTTTTCATACATGGTTCAGGAGCTATTTCGTGGTCTTCAAAAAAGCAAGCAATTGTCACTTTGTCAACAACTGAAGCAGAATTTGTAGCTGCAATAGCCTGCGCCTATCAAGCTATTTGGTTGAAGAAAATTCTTGGAGAGCTAAATTTTAAACATCAAGGGCCTATAACAATTTTTTTGTGAAAACAGTTTTTCCATCAAACTCTCAAAAAATCATGTTCTACATGACAAGCATATAGATGTGAAGTTTTACTTCTTAAGGAACTTGACAAATGAAGGAGTCATTGATCTCGTCTACTACAAGAGTGAAGACCAGATTGCTGATATAATGACCAAGCCCCTCAAATTGGCATCATTTGTGAGTTCACAAAATTACTTGGTGTCTCCACTTTTGAAAGTCCAATTTGAAGAAAGTTTGTTGGCTTGTTGTTAATATTTTTAACTGAATGTTTGAAAACTTTCGGTTTAGGGGAGGGATTGTTGGAAATATTTGCTAAATTTCTTAGTTGTCTGTGTCAGTAGGAGTTTGTTTTTAGTGGTTTTAGTTTGTTTTGATTTTTACCTGGTCTATAGGAGTCAGTGGCTGCACTTCCTAGTTTCATGCATTTATCTGTTGGTTTTTAGCTCTATAAATAGAGCAGCTTCTTGTTGAGTAATTGTATCAGATTTCAAAGTGATAAAAGTTCAGTCCTTTGTTTCTCTTATTTTGTCTTTTCTTCGTCAATATACTTATCATTGATAAAAAAAAACTACCAGTCGTAACCAGTTTTAGGCATATTCGCAAAGGTCGTGCTTTTCGTATAACTACAATATTTACCAACATATTTTCCCTATTCCCAGCATCCCTAACCCAAAATGGAACAAAACTATGTCTACTATATCTTTCTATTCAAGAAGCAAAACATTAAGTTTCTATGATGTCAAATATCCTTTTCTATTAAAAGCTTTGAGATAAGCTGAAATGTTCTTGTTACCATTCTTCATCATTTTTAACCAAATCAAAGAACTACATGGTTGTCATGGGATACATCAAAATTGTAGATTCAGTAATTTTTCAATAGTTCCCAGTCAGAAATTTATAACAAAAAATGTATCACATGGCCTGAGATCAAACAAGGTGATCATGGAACTATCAGTCCATAATTTTAGGCATCTTCGCAAGGACATGTTTTGTATATCAGTCAACTAAGAATATATATAATTTGATTATGAATATTCAGCAACATATTATCCGTATTCTCAGCCTTCCCAAACCAGAAAGGACCAAAATTATGTCTACTGTATATTTTTGTTCAAAACTCAAGACATTAAATTTTTACAATCTTAAAGATCTTATTATTAAAAGTATTGAGACGAGCTGAAAGTCCATGTCAAGGAATTTTTCATTCTTCTTAACTATTGCAGCTCCAGCTCGTTCCAGCTGCTTCCAACTAACTGCCAAGCAACAAACTCCAGCTCAGCTTAGCTTCTAGATGATTCCACATCTCACGTTCTGCACAATTAAAATGTTAACTAATTTTGTATATATTGTATAGATACAAGTTTGTTAGATAGTTAGTTAGATAAAGCTCCATTGTATTTTTTATTTAAACAAGTTGTACCATTTCTCATTTCAATTAATACGAAAGATTGATTTCTCTCTTCTCTTTCGATTCTCTTTTCACCTTCAATATGGTATCAGAGCAGGTTGCATCCTACAAACTCCTAAATTGATCTCTGATTCAATAATCCATCGAGTATATGGCAGGAATTCCAGAATATACTCATAGTCAAACATCAGCAATGAGCAGTTCCGCAATTGTTGATGGATCTAATCCATATTTCTTACACCATTTAGATAGTCCCGATTTGGTGCTTGTTTCGCAGCCTTTGACAGGGGATAATTATGCATCATGGAGTTGTGCTATGTCATTTCTCTGTCTGTGAAAAACAAATTAGGCTTTGTTGATGGATCAATTACCATACCAGAAACCTCTGAGGACATATTCAGATCATGGATTCGAAATAATAACATGGTGATTTATTGGATCCTCAATTCGGTGTCAAAGGAGATATCAGCCAGTGTAACATATTTAGAATCTGCTCATGATATCTGGGGGACCTTAAAGAAAGATATCAGCAAAGGAACGGTCCACGCATCTTTCAACAACTGATGAACTTGATGCAGGGACAATAATCAGTTAGCACATATTTTACCAAACTAAAAACCATTTGGGAGGAACTTAATAATTACAGACCTTCATGTTCTTGTGGTAGATGCACATGTGGAGGAAATAAATTGATTGCTGAACATTATCAGATGGAGTATGTGATGTCCTTCTTGATGGGATTACATGAATCATTTGCCCAGATAAGGGGCCAGCTTGTATTAATGGATCCAATTCCTCCAATCAACAAAGTCTTTGCATTAGTAACAAAAGAGGAAAATCAAAGAAAGGTTAATGTAGGTGTTGATCCTTCTAGCATCAATGAATCTATGTCATTTTATGCTAAGAATGAAATGAAGAAGCTAAATTCTGGACAATCATTCAATAGAATTCAGAAGAAGGAGCGCCCAGTTTACACATATTGTAGATACACGGGTCACATTGTGGACAAGTGTTACAAGTTACATGGATTTCCACCAGGATATAAACCAAGATAGAAGATTGGGGGATCTGGTAACCAAACTAACTCAAACAATCAGTTAAATTGTGCAGTCACAGGATCAATATCTGGTCAGATACAATGATCAAATCAGGCATAAACTGAAGTTGGAAATTTCGTGCAAAGACTTAATTCAACTCAATATCAACAGTTGATGAATATGTTGAATAATCACCTTAATGTTGCAAAAATAGATATGCAACAAGAGAGCACAAATGATCAAGTGACAGATACTTGCTTCTCCATATCTGTCCGTCCACATTTCAATTCACCTACAGCTTAGGTAATTGACTCAGGTGCCACGAGTCACATTCATTCAGTTTTAAATGCCTAACACATTCAAACATGTTCAGAATGCTTCAGTTACTTTGCCTAACCATGAACGAATTCATGTGCAATATATTGGGAATGTGAGGCTATCTTCAGATTTGATACTTGAGGATGTTTTGTTTGTACCTCAATTCAAGTTTAACATGTTGTCAGTAATTTCTCTAACCAAAAGATCTTCATTAAGTGTCAGATTTCTCACTAATGCATGTTTCATTCAGTTTTACCAACATTGAGGATGATTGGCAACGGTAAAAGGGTTGAGGATCTCTACATCATTGATGCTGACAGTCTTATTTCTGTTAAGAGTAGTACTGATGTTTCTGAAAATTCTTGTAATCAGTTTCATTCCTTATAAATAATGTGACTGATCACATTTGGCATTATAGGCTTGTACACTAATCTTTTAAAAGACTAGATGTATTGAGAGACTTATTGAAGTTTAATACTAATAGAAATAATTTGTCTACTCCATGCTCTATCTGTCCTCTAGCCAAGCAAAGAAGGCTGCCATTTGTTTCTAATAATCACATGTCTCCTACAGCTTTTGACCTTCTTCATTGTGATGTTTGGGGCCTTTACAGTGCATCTACATATGCTGGTCATAAGTATTTTTTAACCTTGGTGGATGACTGCACAAGGTTTTCCTGGGTATACTTGATGAGGTAAAAATCTGATGTTGAATTCATCATTCCTAAGTTTTTTGCCTTTATAGAGACTCAGTTTCATAAAGTTATCAAGATCTTTCGATCTAATAATGCACCAGAGTTAAAGTTCACATAATTCTTCAGTAATAAAGGGGTAATTCATCAGTTCTCTTGCATGGAAAGACCAGAGCAAAACTCTGTGGCTGAAAGGAAGCATCAGCATTTACTCAATGTTGCATGTGCGCTATACTTCCAGTCTAGAGTCTCCATTCAATTCTGGGAAGAATGTGTCCTCACAGCCACATACTTAATTAATAGGACTCCATCTCTAGTATTAAAGAATAAGACTCCGTTCGTTTGTCTTTACAACTCTCCAGAGAATTATGATGGCCTTAGAACCTTTGGCTGCCTCTGCTATGCCTCAACATTGCCTTCTCATATAACAAAGTTTCATCCTAGAGCCAAAGCCTGTGTCTTCCTTGTTATCCTCCAACTTTTAAGAGATATAAGCTTCTTGATATTGATTCTAACACTTTCTTCATTTCAAGAGATGTTATATTTCACGAACTATTTTTCCCTTTTCAATCCATTTCCCACACTACTGATACACTTCACTCGTTTCCTGATGTTGGTTTACCAAGAGTCTACCAAGATTTATCATTTGATCACCCATCCACTCTTCCCTCAATTGATGACAGTCATGATAAAGCACATCCTAACACAACCATTGCTCCAACTCCTATTTCTAAAATTCTTCAGGAATCGCAATCTCAGCCTATTCCACCTGTGATTAATAGAGGGCATCGAATTCCCAAAGCCCTTTCCTACCTGAAGGATTTTCATTGCAATCTTTTGACCTCAGGTTCATCTCTTTCATAGAATGCCTTATATCCACTAGGCAAATCATTATCCTATAAATCCTTTTCTTCTTCACATACGGCCCTTCTTCTAAACGTATCTTCCACTTATGAGCCCCAGTTTTATCATCAAGCTGTAAAGCATGATCATTGGAGAAAGGCTATGAATGCTGAGTTAGCTGCTCTGGAAGCTAACAATACTTGGTCCATCACTACTTTGCCAAAGGATAAGCACACCATAGGTTGCAGATGGGTTTACAAAATCAAGTTTAAATCAGATGGTAGCATAGAAAGATATAAAGCCAGGTTGGTAGCTAAGGGCTATACTCAGCAGGAAGGGTTAGATTATGTGGAAACCTTCTCTCCAATTGCAAAATTAGTCACGGTTAAAACTCTTCTTGCAGTAGCTGCCGTCAAACGTTGGCATCTTGTGCAATTAGATGTTAACAATGCTTTCCTCCACGGAGACCTTTTTTAGGAGATTTATATGGACTTATCTATGGGTTATCACCCTCAGCATTCTGGACTTCAGGGGGAGAAAAAGGTGTGTAAACTTCATAAATCAATTTATGGTCTTAAACAAGCATCGAGACAGTGGTTCTGCAAGTTTTCTCAGGTTCTTCTACATCATGGTTTTCAGCAATCAAAATCAGCTTACTCCCTATTCACAATGGGACTGGTGACTCTTTCATTGCTCTTCTTGTTTATGTCGATGATATTATCTTAGCCGGGTCAGATGTTAAGGTGATTGATGCACTAAAGACATTCTTACATAAGCAGTTTAAATTGATGGATCTTGGAACATTAAAATACTTTTTTGGATTAGAAATTGCAAGATCACAGAGAGGTATTTATTTATCTCAAAGGCACTACACTTTACAATTACTTGAGGACACTGGATTCTTGGCTTCTAAGCCAGCTCAATTACCAATGGACCCTAAACTTCGCCTATCTTCCTCTGA
Organism: Fraxinus greggii; assembly: GCA_903798315.1. Lineage (NCBI taxonomy): Eukaryota > Viridiplantae > Streptophyta > Magnoliopsida > Lamiales > Oleaceae > Fraxinus > Fraxinus greggii. The sequence continues at coordinate 10,057 of CAIGRK010093828.1, forward strand.
GGGACAGCTTCTTGATGATACTTCCATATATCGAAGATTGGTTGGCCGACTGCTATATTTAACAATTTCCCGGCTAGACATCACTTTTGTAGTTCATAAACTCAATCAATTCATTTCACAGCCTTGTCAGCCTCATTTGGACGCTGTCCATCATCTCCTCAGATACCTCAAAATGGCTCTTGGTCAGGGTTTGTTATTTGATGCCTCTTCCCCTTTCTAGATTCAAGCTTTTTTCGATGCAGATTGGGGTCCTTGCATTGATTCAAGAAGATCCATCACTGGTTTCTGTATTTTCCTTGGCAACTCATTGGTTTCTTGGAAATCTAAGAAGTAAACCACTGTTTCCAGATCATCTGCAGAAGCTGGATATCGTGCTCTATCATGCACTACTTGTGAAATTGTTTGGCTTCATCATCTTCTTCTTGATTTACAGGTCCATCCAGCTCTGATTTTTTGTGATAATCAGGCAGCCATCCATATTGCAATTCATCCTATTTTTCACGAGCGAACAAAACACATCGAAATTGATTGTCATTTCGTTCGAGATAGGGTCAATGATGGTTTCATCAGAATTTTGCCGGTTCGTTCTCAACGTCAACTAGTTGATATTCTCACCAAGCCTATGCCATCTTCTCTCTTTTTCCCACTCATGTCCAAGATGGCTGTCTCGAATTTGCACAATCCATCTTGAGGAGAAGTATTGCAGCTCCAGCTCGTTCCAGCAGCTTCCAACTAACTGCCAAGCAACAAACTCCAGCTCAGCTTAGCTTCTAGATGATTCCACATCTCACGTTCTGCACAATTACAATGTTAACTAATTTTGTATATATTGTATAGATACAAGTTTGTTAGACAGTTAGTTAGACAAAGCTCCATTGTATTTTTTATATAAACAAGTTGTACCATTTCTCAGTTCAATTAATATGAAAGATAGATTTCTCGCCTCTTTCGATTCTCCTTTCACATTCAATATTAACCAAATCAAAGAACTATGACATTGTCTTGGAATACATCAAAAATCCAGTTACAGTAAATTTTCAATAGTTCCTACTTCATGAATTTCTGACAAAAAAGGGATTCAAGTGAGCTGAGTTCGAACACAGTAATCACAAACTACGAATCCAAAACCATTTTTAGCCATGCTTCTGCACATAACATCAACAAGCACTATGTATAATTCTCAGCCGCCTCACCCCAAAAATGATAAAGAAAGTGGATTCAAGATTAATATCTTATAAATATTACAGTTCAGGGAGCAAAGAAATCATGTTTACCT
>CAIGRK010093837.1:0-21965 GCA_903798315.1 Fraxinus greggii
GAAAAGATGAAGAAACTGGGTCCAATCAATATCACACCTTATATTTTTGTCTTGTATCAAATGGCGCCAAAAGGTTTTGGGAAAGGTTACAAATTCTATATCATAAAGTAAAACATTTAGAACTCGTTACAAACCAATCCAATCAAGCTAAAGTTTCAAAGAATAGAATTCTCCACGAGAAATGCTGGCAAAAAAAGTTAAGCTCAATAGCATTCTCATTCAGTTGAGTAATAGCCAATTGACCTAATTGTATCAAAAGGACGTCAAAGATTAGTTTCTCTAAGATGTCATGTCACATATTCTAATTATCCAGAGTAAATTACCACAAGAAACAATCCAAACCTAATATTCTTCAATGAAAGATCCAAGACGAGTAACAAAAATCAAGAGACACTTTAGTGTTCTACTTTCAATTAACCATAAAAAAACATTAATAAATGAGCCAAGATGTCAAAAATAAAAATAGCAGATTTTTGTTCCTTTACTAACTAGGGCGTTGAAAATGATATAATACTAAGAGAAAATTTCTTTACCACCAGATAGACAGCACATGAGATGTTGGAAGGAACCATCAAAAGAGGAGGGAGCAGCAGGGAAGGAGAAGCATAAAAAGGAATATATAAAGCAAAAATTCATTACCCGGATACGAAAATTGAGGGATATCAGAGGGAAGATGCTTTTGAGATCTATGGCGCGTAAACCGAAACCTTTGATCTAACTTCTTGGAAGACTTCGCAAGAATTTTCATTGAAGCATGTAGACGATCATCCTTCCAGAAATGCCGAAATGCCCTAAACTTGAGAGTGATAACTTTCTCCTTAAACTGTAGGAATCGCCGCCTCATTAGAATTTTTTTCTTCACTATCATGGGATCACATTGCAAATAAGAGACAGTGGAATGATACTGATTGGCAGGCAATAACTTATTAAGCACTTCCGAAGCTCTATTTGCAGAATCTTTGTTAGAAGCCAGTATTAAATTATAAATATCTTCCCCACTGCCACTCAAAATGCTATCAGTAGACTGAGTTTGACAACTACTACTTAGACAAGGTTGAAAATCATCCACAAGAGCGGGCATATCACCAGCGTTTGCCTCATCATTTAGATCACTGCCTCCCAGCTTCCTACAATTATTTACATCTAATTTCAAAAAACCATCAATGGGTTTTGCTGAATCAATGAGGAGAACATCTTGCACAGATGAAGGCACTTCAACAAACTTAGATGTCGCACTTCCTGGACTATCCATATTCTCTTCTTTCAAATCAGTTTCCAATGCATTAGCTTTGCTCTCTATAATCTTAATTCCACTATGAGAAAACTGTAGCGGAGCACGTCTGGCAACTAGCTCTTCACAAGCTCTTAAGTTGCATTCTCCAGGCAGTGAACTGGATACTGGAGGACGATAACAGCCAACCCTAGAATCAGATATTGATGACTTGAGTTCCGTTTCAAGCGAGTCTATCTCAGATTCAGTTATCTCGACTGCTTTTAATATGTCAACTTTCCATACCATCAACTTTTTCATGGCAGTGGATTGCACAAAACCAGCATCCATGGAACTTGAATCATCAGATTGTAACAATTCATTAACGTAAGAGCTCAAATTAGCAACAGATGGGGGCTCCAAATTTTCTAAATTAAAAGGTGGTCCCTGACAGGGAGCCTGTGAAAGAATACTTCGTGAGCAGCTTAAATTAGAAGCATCATGATCGACACTGGCTACCTTGACTGATTGGTTTTCTTCCGTACCTGTAATAGTTATTAAATTTAAAATGAGATCAAATTAGAAAAGTAGAAAACTATTATTGGTGCTGATACAACCAGCCTTCACTCAAAAGAAGAACATAAAATCAGTTTACACTCGAACAAATTTGCTCGACAAGGTGAGGATTTCAAACAACAACTTACTGCTAGGCTAAATTAGAACTTCTTTGCACATTAAGTAAAGAGAACCATTGCAACTGCTACATCATCCCTTCATTGAATTTAATCAAGGATGTAACTTTTGAGCACCAACACTACAGGGCATAAATATGTTACATGCTTTGAATGATTATTCTACTTACCAGCACGTAATTCATCAAAGATGCCAAAGCAATTGGAAGCTTATATAAATCAGCATTGATTTCTGATGAGTGATAGCAAAAAGTACAACTGATGTCAGACAAAAAATAACAAGACATGACAGAAACCAACAAGCAAGAAACAAATTAATGCACAAGATCAAGAGAAGTTCAAATAGGAAACTTCAATACAAAAATAAAAAGAGCATTAAAGATGGGCTAATCATTAAAAAATGATTGTTCACCACTGCCCGTCTTTGAATGCTAGATAGTGCTTGTTAGGCTAAAACTATAATCTCGTTATAATTTGAAGTCAAAGTCAACTTCAATTATAACCACACTTTCACAACTACCAGCCACTTATTATCCAAACATTTCGTCAGACCCATTACCGTCATTAAAACTTCATTATAATTTCTCCCAAACAAGCACATAAACTGGTGGATAAATCTCTGACAGCTTAAGGGGAGAGAGACAACCTATGCTATTGTGGTAAACGCAAAAGTTCACAAAGAACCTAAACATGTTGGAAAGCCTCAATGCCAGGCAGTCAAAAAGTTGTCATAATTGGCCTGAATATGGGGAAACAGTCGAGAAAAAAACATAAATTGTCAATCTTTGTTCTATGACCAGCTTGAAGCATCTATGTCAAGCCTAACAGAAAACTGAGAGGTGATAAGATCTATAATCTCAAAAGCAAAACTGTTATATCTATCTTTTGGTTAAGAGACAATTCTCATAAAGACCTCATGCGTCTTTAGGGGTAGTTTGACAAAGCTTTTAATAAAAATTTTAGCAACTTTTGATATAAAATGATGAAATGGGTGGTTGAAAAATTGATAAAAGTTGTGGGTCCCATGTGACCTAAAATTCTAGCAAAGTTTTATGAACAAACACTTAATTGTATAGCCACACATGGAGAGAAGAACCAACAGACGATCTTAATTTAGAAAATGCACCAAACGAGGTAAGAGAATCTTTAATGTCACTGTCAAATTTATAGATTTCTTGATCCTTTGTTCAACATTTAATCCTCGATATTTATAGGAAGGGAAAGGACAGATATATAACAATAAACAAATATTGTAGTACGTCCATATGTTTAAAAAGAAAAGCACAATTTACCTGGTGAGGAACTAAAAGCAACTGAACATGGAGTAGCAGGAGAGGCATCATCTGGAAAAATGGCTACTCTAGGACTTTTATCAGCGACGTTTGCAGAGAGAGAGAGTGCAGGTTCTGTTTTATTAATGCTAATGACCAATCCATTTTGGGTTGCGCCATCTTCAGGGCCATCTACATTCTTCTTCTCATACTTTGCCAGTCCCTCACCCCAGCCAAGGCGTGGCTTCTTTCTGGAACTTGTCTCTTCTGACGGAGAGGGAGTGGGAACATTGGATTTCACACAAGCAGCAGCCTCCCCAGAAGGAGACTGGACTGCCATCACGTTCTTTGGTTGCAGCTCAGCTTTCATCTCATTGGAGTCTGCTCCCATGCTCTTGGAGCTACTTGAATGGCTAAAACCAGATCCCCGAGAAGACAAGCTTTCTGACCTGGTCCATTTCGAGGGCTTCCAATCTATCGATCCCAGTGAATTCTCAATCTCTACTTTCTGAACAGTGCTCCCCAATCCATCAGCATTACTACCACTCTCATCAAGTTGATATTTCATCTGAGATTGATTATGTGATTTCTCAAATTTGGGATCAGGATGGGAGTTGTTCTTGTTGTGGTTGTCATTGTTGTTGCATGTTTGCATATTACCTACAGATATTTGATCATTGACCTCATTATCCAGTTTTCCAAGACAACTTGGTGATTTAGGAGGTTCCCAAGAGTGAACCTTCCAGTCTTTCTGGCTAAAGGAACCCCTAGATTCCCGGCTATTTCTGAAATATCTTCCATCGCCACGAGACAAAAAAGGCCGAGAATTGTCGTCATCAAAATTCCTTTCATTGAACCGAGACCCTAAAGGCGGAAACCCACGAGCGGACTCCTCAGGATACATGTGCCAACCACCCTGCTTACCATGACCTTCAGCAGAAACATTCAAACACCCACAAAAATGGGCCAAAAACAACATAGAAAAAATCAACACATGCAAAAAAGCCTGTCCTTCACAGAATTTTCCTTCCATAAAACTCAGAATTTCAGCAAATTTTTGAAGGGTCAAAAAGCAAAACAACTAGAGATCTATGCAGGTACAGTGAATGGAGCAACCCTAGAATAGGCTTTATCGTTAAAGCACATCAGATCTGCCCGAAATATATTTACCAAATGCATTTACAGGTTTATATACAAAAAAAATTTGCCCAGAAAACCGGTTTCCACATCAAATTTTCCAAATTTGAATACAAGTTATATGAAGAATCTTTTTATTAACATACTAAACCTGGCGTACGTCATATTCCTCCTTCAATTAAAATTCATTCTTTAGTAACAAAGAAACCCGTTTACCAAAGTCCCTAACTCCAACTTGTTAAAGGGAAAATCATCTTTAATCATCAAGATTCGTGAATAACTAATTCCACGTCCTCCATAAATCAAAAGAAAGCCCTAAAATCAGCGCGTGAAAAAAATAAAGAAACAAACTCACCAGGAGGAAGAGGGCGGGAGCGGAAATCGGAGAACCATCGTTGCTGGTTGTGGTGATGTTGATAGGGATGATGCGTAAGAGGAGGAGGCGGATGAAGCGGATGCGGCAGGTCCCGCCATCTGAAACCTCCAGCAGCACCAAGGCGTGTGGGGTCGGATCTCTCGTGCTTCCGAAAGTCTCTCCGATCCCAAGGCAATGGCTCCGGCGGCATGAAATATATAGTCTCTACTGTATCTGGTGGTTCTGCCAATTCTTCCTCCTGCCCTCAATCTCATCCAAACCTCCAATATGCATAAAAAATCCAATATATACAGTTTTAAATCAGCGGTTTTCGGAATAATGGTTTTCAGGGTTTGAAGAAAAAAGAAGAAAGAGTTCTTGTGTTTCTCTGTGAGGGAAGCAATCAAAATGAAATTGTGTGAGGGAAAGCTAGAACGTGCTGTTGTGATAGAGAGAGAGAGATATCTCATAAGCAGGGTGGGGCTGGAGGGGTGCGGTGCTTTATTTTTCTTATTAAATTTAAATTTTATTTTTATTTTTATTTATTTATTATTAATTAATATGAAAGAGACGGGATGAGGTGAGACAGAGATGGGTAGTTGCTATTTGCCATGTCAAAGGGTTTTATCCTACGCATTGAGTGCAGGCTCAATAAGAGGTTTGTACTTTATTGGAATTAAAATATTTTGACAAAATTGCGAGTTGGTCCTTAATCTATAAATCAAAGGACGTTGGTCCTTCACTGGTCCTCATGTACAATTCTAGTCTTGTTAAAACGACAATTATATGAAGCAAACAAGAGAGAATATGTCCTACGACCGTGTCAATAGTTACAGAGACTAGCTTGCTACTCGATCAATAGGTGCTACCTGTGTAATATTCCCAAATTCTCCTGATAGATCATTTCATATTTAAAAAAGTTATTTTTGCTAAGAGAGTAATTTTAAAAAGTATCTAATTTATATATAATTTTAACCAACAAAAAAATTATTTTTTTTGAAACTTATTTTTAAAATAATATTTCAAATATTAGAGTGTGCAGTAACTCCCATATCATTATCAATGTCACTAGTATTATAATTAGATGTATAATGTAATTCTAGTATTGTATAATTGAAGTTAAATTGAGATTGTAGAAATATACGATATTCAAATTAATAGAATACATTAAACGTTTTTCCCAAAAGTTTGGATAAAGCTGCAAACAAGAGGATTTCCCTAATTCTTCATTTCCGAAAGGAAAAGCATGAAATTTCTCTACATTTTTGTAGGAGCTCGGAGATTGAATCTAGCATATGGCTCAACAATCATTCAATATCTTCTTTTAACCTACCATATCTAATGAATAAGATTTTTGTTGGATCATCCCATTTTGGGGGTTAGCGACCACAATCTATATGGTACTCGCAAATTTATTAACTTTTAAATCACACATTTCATCAACTTTATTAAAATCTACTAAAATTTTGATTTTTAACCAAAGCAAGGACATAAGCTCTACATCTTTCATCAACAAGAGGAAGTTCTATCTAGTTAGGATTTGTAAGACTTTTGATCCAGCCCAGGTCCCACTAACTTGAAACTTTTGAATGAGTTAACAACCGACAAATCTATGATCTTTTGTATCTTCCCATTCGAAGCGCAGTCCTATTACAAATTGTACTCAAGCATCTAGCCTAGGTTTAAACTGTGTGTACCAGCTGACTAATCGGAGTTAACCTGTGCACGTAGTGATTATTAGAGTGAATGACCGATTCAGAATCTATTTTTTCCAATCTATAAAACGCTTGAGTAACTCCATTTCCTTAAGAACCTTAAAACTGCTGAGATAAGCAAATTAATAGCATGTTCCAAATCAACAGTTCATAGAAAGCAACATCAAAATTTAGGTCCGACAGAGTTCCCGGAATATTGAGGCACTTGCTTTTTCAAGGAAAAAAGGGCACAAAGAAATTAAAACGCTTCCCTTGGTACCCTAAATAAAATGGTTTAACCATTTATTCACCAAATGATGATTGGTTAGATTCCTACAATTACAAGTAGATGCGCAAGATCTAAAAATTTCCTTATCGTAGTTGTAGAAGCAGTTTTTAGCACCACCAAGTTCCAGAAAAGGAAATACGATGATCAACATTTTTAAACCAAAAAGGCGCGATCAAAGAAAACACCAAAGTGAAAGAAGGCTTCATGCCTATAAATCTTGTTGACATAACTAGGAATTTGTTATGGAAATATGCTGTTGAATGATCCATTAATTGTGAAGAAGAATGAGAAAGCAAGGGGTTACCAGCAAGGCCTTTGTGGTATGAATCAGGACCTTCAATGAACAGGAGGCTACGAGGAACATCCTCTTAGTCAACACCACACACTCCCATGAAAGGCTAAGCAGCTTTTGATTGCAGACAACAGAACTAGAATTTCTTACCCTTGACATGGCCTTGATTCCCCAACTTCACTCCTGCCAATTGTTCATTAGGTGTGAAATAGCAGGATGAAACAAGAATAATTAACATGTGAACGGGATTTGATGAACGGAGGACCACTTTATTTGTCGAATTAACGGTGATGGCTCCATGCAATACAAGAGGAGCTCATAGTTTCTAACCCTCTGCAATCTCCACGACATATTACATTTAGAAGTAGTGGAAGATCAGATTTTTAGTTAGATGTCAATTCTAGTTATCAGTTTCTTTTTCATGTCATGACATGAACTTTTATACAAGAACAAGAGAATTTCAAAGCCACGAGATTGAAACCTCATTCAATGCATTATGCCTTTACGATCTCTCAATTTCCAAGTCAACCCTGCTATAAAACACACAAAGAAATCACATTACTAAATTCCAGTTTCTTTCTTTTAATTGCAGGTCTTTTTAATTATTGGACATCGTAAGAGAATCTTTCAAGTTACTAGGTAATAAGCATCAAATCCAGTACTAATCACTTTGCAAGAGTACTGCTCTCGCTCTTTTCCTGTCGCTGCTTAGAAAAAAAAATTCGATTAATAATAGTCCATTCCATTTGGTTGTATCATAGTTTATCAGTTAGTATATCATGCACACGAACTCATATGGTCTCGAAATAATAAACATAAGAACTGATTATAACAATCCATATTTCTACATGTACTAATTTATGCACTTACCAATTCCATCTCACCACACCACCAGAATTTAATGTCAAAACAATATCACTGATGACCAACCTCTGTCTTGAGTGCCTAATTATGTATTTCTGTTCCACTAAATTCCCTTATCTCGAGTCTTTTTTTCTTTTTCTTTTCCTTATCTCAAGCTTATTTCTCTTAATGCTATCATTTTACTCCATGTGAAATGATAAGCAAGCAAATAATGAAATCAAGGCAACTATTCTTTAACATAAATCCTCACACTCATAATCACGACAATGAAAAATTATATCAAGATTACACTTCTAAATGCTATTCTTTAACATAAATCCTCAAACACATAATCTCCGCAAAATAGATAAATGAAATTGAATTTTAGGCTCAAACTATTCCAGGACACTAAATGCATATTTACGCGCACATACATAGAGATAGAAAGGAGACGAAAAAAAGTAACACCGTGGAAGAGGTGACAAAAAAGGCCGGAGCAGCGCTGGTACAATCTCAGCCTACGTCTTAGCAGAAACCGCTGACTGATCATCAGCTGCAGCACAACGGTTCAGTGACTGCAGCAGTGAACCAGGCATACATAGCAGCAAGGAATCAATAGTTTCGATTCCGACTTCCAATTCTAATAATATATATGGTTTTAGTGGAGATGAGAAAACCAAAAACGTACAGTAAATATTTAGTAATTGATACTAATATTTTCCTAATTCACTCCACTGCTGAGTACTGACCAATTTGCACAACAAACGAACTATCTAACTCTCTTACTGGAGATTTTAAATGGGATTCCTAACACAACAAGAATCAATCTATGGAACTGCCTATCTAACTCCTCGAACTATAGGAGGCAAGAGCTGGTTTTGTGGAACCGAATCTCAATATATGCGGCTGTATTAACTTACTGAGAGGCTCTACTAAAGCCAACCAGCTCATAAGCCCAGCTCATAAGCTGCTTTCAGCCAGTACCAGCTAATAAAAGTAGGAACCAAATATTTCAGAAGGTAAGTTGCTGCTACGACTTCTATGTGATATTTTATCAATATTTGATGAGATAATTCAACTCGAACAAATCCCCTTGCTTTCTTTTAATGCAAAAATACAAAGCAACCTCAAAATTTAAGCAAAAAAAGAAAAATATATTTATCATTTCTAAAATTATAACTCTAATAAATACCTAATTGTCAAATTTGGATTAATAAAAACATAAAAGATCTCAATCAACCCACAGTCAGATTCTCCACAAAATCCATAAAGCTCTTCAAAGCTTTTAATGCAATCACAGACTAACAACACCAAGATAAACCTTCTCTGCAACAGACAGAACAAATAACATTTTGATTAAATAAATTGAATGTGCACTTAAGATAGAATTGCCTAGTTCACACAACAGAAAGACTGCAAATATCGGGATGTGATACCCCTTGGTATTTTTGGACAAACATAGACAACACGCAAAATCAGTATGCATCTAAATACCACAAAAAGTTAAGTTTTATAGAAACGTCTAACAAGGATGATTCGGATTGCAAATATTGACTTGGCCAATTGCAAGCTACTAATGGTCTTTGCGCATGTAAAACGTCACGGATATGTGAGATGGCGTATCCCTTGTGAACAACAGTCAGGTGTTTGACATGTGTGCAGGAGAGAATGATATCAGTGAAGTCCTTCCCAGTAGTAACCACTGTAATCTTTTTAAAATTGTACAGAGCCTAGAATTCAATAAAAGCAATGCTAAACAGCGGTTCCATGACTATTGCCAGAAGGAAACCGCTTCTTTGCATTCTCAAATAATTTCCAGTCACTTTATATAGTTTTTGTTAATAAAAGTATTAAATGGCAGATTGTATAAAAATTTAAAGAACACAGACTGGATAGAAATTAGGAAATCGCATCCAAATAATTTTCTATTGCTGTAAACCAGCACTAAGCAGCTTCTTTATAAACTATAAACGGTTAACAAAGAAGATAACATTATCCAATAATTCCCGCTGATCATTAAGTAGCAATGAGTTCTGTGTAGGTATTCGAAAAACATGTACATTTATCCGTGATTCAATTTTTCAAATTCATATTAATAAACTTTATTCATTACATTTTATAGATAGTTAGGTACGTCAAAACACAGTAAGCTCTGTAATTACTAAGAACCACAATCACAAGGATTTTTTCCCAAAAAAATAAAAAATCGTGCATAAATGTTAATTGAGATTAAGAGATAACTTACCAATTCGATTTGTTTCTCCGGCGCCGTGACTATAAAGAATATCAAATTCGGCAAGTAAATCTTTTAGGGTTTACCTCTTTCCCTCTTAAGAGCCAAAAATTATTATCTAAATCCAAATCACATTAAAATTCAATTTTATTGTTGATTTCTATTCTTTGTTTCGAAATTAGATTATACTCTAATTCACCAAAAATTGATTGTGAATTCATTTTTCTCGTCTAACTTAAAACTTGTATATCTGAATAATTTAGCCTGGGTTTGGAAAGTATTCATCAGCTGTCGTAATTTAAGAATAAATAAATAAACAGTATTTATTATATCATTGAAACATATGATTTAAGATAAAGTTTGAAAATAAAATTTCATCATTCATCATTAATTAATGATTTATCTATAATATATTAAATATAAAGTGGAAATTATTTTTTTGATGATTTTAATCCTACTACAATTCAATTATTTTAATAAAAATAATGTTATATGGTGCTAGAGCAACAATCTAAATATTAATATGCGATAAATCATAATAGATTAATGATAAATTTTTGTATTTAATTAAACATGTAATTTAATGATGCGAGTAATGCCACTCGATCGGTATCAAACACCAGTGATGATAAATAGCAAAACTCTTTCAATAATACTTTACTTTTCATTTTTCAATATTCAATAAATAATGTCTACAATCATGTCACGTGTACATCATCATTTACATCATTATTTGCACTTTGCCACATGGCAACACACAACTTAACAGTTTAACAAATTAAACAATTTTTCCTCCGATCCATTTAACAACACATCATATGTTAGGGATGAGTACACTTGAAGTATACGTCTACCATTTTTGCACTATAAAGTTCTTTCATCGTTACAAAAAATTTGAATAATAGAAGTTGAGTTTTGAGAGTACAATTTTATTATCTTGAATTTCTATTTTAAATTTTATTTTCTTTAATTAGTTTAAAACTCATCAAATCATTTCAACAATCTGGTATCAAATATTACTTTGTCGCATTTATAAAATATTTCAAAATAATGGGCAATGCGCGTTCAACTTGATTAGTATGTATAAATTAGCCAAACATACGCTTAATTTAAAAAAAAAAATCTTCATATACGGATATTGTTCCCATGAAATCTCTTTGACACATGTTTTACAAAGTTCATAGTAACAAATAAGAGGGAAATTGGGTCACGTGGATCTTCTATTCTTTCAAGAATACGTATCATTCATGTCTTTGTTAGTTCAACTACTTTATAAAGTGATCAAACTATATTTTTTAGATACATTTTATAAGATTCACAATTTTTATTACTATTTATATATTATCAACGTGTTTCGCACGTACTACAACTTATAAACACTTAAAAATACTAAAAACACAAACATTTAATAAAATTTCAAAATTAATATTTTTCAAACAAGTCACTATCTTTGAGGGTTATGTTTAGAAGCCCCACTTTTTTGAAATTTCATTTTTTAAAAACTTATTTTCAGCCACACATTTTTTAATAAAATAATATTACATGTAAATCGAAATTTTTTTCTTAATTTTTAACCACATATTCTCAAAAAATAACTATCCAAAAATATATTTTTCTCTCAAAATGGGACTAAAACAAGGGATCAGTGCATTTTGGCAAAGTTATATTAATTTAAAATGTTCAAACGCACGATCCCTAATTGAGCCCCATTTTTACAAGAAAGTATATTTTGGAAAATGCATAGTTAAAAAATAAGAAAATGTTTTCAATTTACGTACAAAGTTATTTTATGGGAGAATATATATACGGTCAAAAATAAGTTTCGAAAAAATGAGTTTTTGAAAAATTATGAGCCAAACATATGCATAATTTATGGACCAAACATTTATTGCTCACTTTTAATTCACATAGTCCGTGGGATACATTGTAAATTCATTTCCAAATAATACCAAAATAATAAATCACATATTGGATAAATATTTGGGAATTTTAAATTGGCTTTTTGGAGATAGATGTAGGTTTGTGAATGGTTCGAATTGGATTGAGTTGGGTTGGGTTGGTTTTTAACGTAACCCGAAATTGAATAAATTTCAATGCAAATCGATATATTCTAACTGCTGAAATTGAACCAAACCAACTAAATCGATTTGAGTTGGTTTGATTTGATTAGTCAGTTTGAACAATTGTCCAATTTAAAAAAACTCTTACCAACCTATTTTAGGTTAAAAAATATGTATGTATGCATGTATGTTTTTTTCCTCGAGCATTACGTATTAATTATACATATACAATGTAAATGGTAAAATCTTAATATACGTATATACATATTTAATTGAAATCCATTAAAATCTTAATTGATGACGGCTATATTTTAATAAATTTCAATAAAATCAATTAAAATCTCAATTTGAAACACTTGAATTTAGAAAAAATTTCAAAATCTATCAAAATCTCAGTTGAAAAGGCGGTCACCTCTCTCTTTTTTTTTTTATCAAAAAAATTGTCACACAAATTTGTTTGAAATACATATTTAGCCCCTGTTTGGTAGTCCTTTTTCTTTTTTAAGAAAAATATTATTTTGAATAGTGAATTTTTGGACATCGTGTGGTTAAAAAGTAGTGAAAAATTTCAGGTTTACGGGTAGAATATTTTATTGTGTGATTGCGTGGTTAAATGAATATATAGAAAAAAGAGTTTTGAAAGAATGAAATACATACACGAGCTTATTTGGACGTAGCTTCAATTTCCGTTTAAATTCACCTAATCACGTTATACATTAAAAAAAAATAACTTATTCAAACATATAATTAGGAATGGAAACTTTCTGGCATGAATAATAAACTATACTTGCTACATTATGAAGATCATTAAAGATCTCCACCTTTTTCTACTTTGTTTATGTCATTCTTCAACAGTGTCCATAGTAACGAATATACTAATACATGTGATCGTTGCTTCTTGTACTCAGAACAAACCCCCATGTGAGCTCGTTAGTTGTTACATATTCAATTTGTCAACCGTATTTGGTAAGGAAGAAACGGGGTAGATGGAAAATGATTAAAGGGTAGTGACTTTTCACACCTTCTAACAATAAAATAATCTCTAGAGGAATGAGAGTTAGTGAAAAGTCACTCTTGTTTAATTTATTTACTTTCATTCGTTGAGAATTATGGAAATTGGGATTTGGCCTTTTTAGTTTATCTGAAGTTTAAGATTGTTCGCTCCGTGAGAATGAAAACAGTGTATGTACGGAATTTTTAATGATAGAAAATAAAATCTAACTTGCGTAAAATAGGCACGCTGAAGATATGTCATCTGTCTGATGGAGATTAAAATTAGATTTTTAGTTTATTTTGACAAAAGTTGATAAAATACGTAGATGAAAAGTTGCGAGTGTGAATATCGTAAATACGTGACTTAAAATTAATAATTGGTTTTGACTTTAAATTAAAATCTAATTTATACCAATCTGGGCATAATTTATGTGTTAGTTAAAGACAGTTAATGAGTTTAAGAAAGTAAAAATCATAAAAAGAAGCATGACATTACGAATCTGTTCATAGTTGTCAATCACTATTGACCAGTTGCGACTACTCATTTTGTCTAGTAGTATTATTGTCAATTTATATTTTATCGTATATGAAATGTCAATTTCATCAAACGTAAAAATCTGAAGGTTAATTGGCGTAAACTGAAAATGGTTTTTGTATTTTGTTGACCGTTCATTTTATGGGTAATTTTCTGCTTTCACTGCAATAATTCAATGAAACAGAACGCATGTGGATGTTAGCTGTATATTTGGGGTAATTTTATGTAAGCATTAAAAGCAGCTGACTTTTCCTTCTTGAGTTTGGAATTTGTGTTCCTCAGTTTTATATGTTTTTATTGTTTTTCTATTCATTGATTGGCTCATAATAAACATCTTCACAAGCCAATCTCATCATTCATTAATCCGTAGATAAATTCCTTCAAAACCCAGATACATTTTGGGATTTGTGCTTCTGGGTTTCATTGATTTCTAGACATTCTTCAATTCTTCAGGTAAATTAACTAATGGGTCAACGTTTTTACTCAATTTTGAGTATAGTTTGGCTTGTTTTCTTGTATTATTTTGTGGGCAATTGTTATTCTTTGCCTAGTGTAGATCAAGAAAAAGATAGGATAATTTCTTTGCCTGGACAGCCAGAAAATGTCGGGTTCAATCAGTATTCAGGTTATGTGACTGTGAATAAGCAATTTGGAAGGGCACTTTTTTACTGGTTAATTGAAGCACCTACAGATAGAGGGCCTGAATCAAGGCCTCTGGTTCTATGGCTCAATGGAGGGCCTGGTTGTTCTTCTGTAGCTTATGGAGCTGCAGAAGAGATTGGGCCTTTTCGGATTAATTCCAATGGGAAGACTCTTTACCCCAATCCATACTCCTGGAACAAATGTATGTTGCAATTTCACTCGTTTTCTCGAATTTATGTTGTAATAATGACGAGTTTATGGTTTCGAATTGGTAGTTTTTCTTAAAATACTGGAAAGTTTTTGCAGTGGCGAACTTGCTGTTCTTGGAGTCTCCACCTGGAGTTGGTTTTTCGTATTCAAATACTTCATCAGATTTATACACTGCTGGTGACCAGAGAACAGGTACTCATTTAAAATTGTATAGACTCCATTTTTAATGAGCATGTTTGATAGGAAGGATTACATAGCAATAAAGAAGAAAAATAAGCTAAAATCTTGTTTATTATATTCTCAAGTCCTACTCAGTATGCACTATGTTTATGATGCCATAAAGTAGGTCTAATCCAAGGAAGAAAAATAAGCTAAAATCTTGTTTATTATGTTTTCCACTCCTACAGGACTTGCGTATATAAAGCCATAAAATAAATTTTTTTGATATATCATTTTTGCTTAAACTAAACACTGAATAATTTGAATTTGGGTGTTATGTGTAGCTGAAGATGCATACAGCTTTCTTCTGAATTGGTTTGAAAGGTTTCCTCAATACAAACATAGAGAATTTTACATCGCAGGAGAAAGTTATGCCGGTGTGTAATTTATACCCCCATTCATTTAATTTAAGCTTATACATGAAGTATTCAATATTACAACGAGACGACAAGCTTATCTTGCTTTTTATTAATTGATTCTTTCAGGACATTATGTTCCTCAGCTATCTCAAATCATATTCAAAAGAAACAAGGGAATTCAAAATCCAATAATTAATTTCAAGGGATTCATGGTACTACGCACGAAACTCTCGTGATCTGAATATCATTTAGTTGACTATTATAAAGTTCGTTTTGCAAGGCATTGGTTCATTCTTCTCTCGCCTTTTCGTCTGTTAGGTCGGGAATGCTGTTACTGATGATTACCATGATTATGTTGGCACATTCGAGTATTGGTGGACTCATGGCTTAATTTCTGATTCCACTTACAAAGTTCTCCGGATAACTTGTGACTTTGGATCTGCTACACATCCTTCAAGTGAATGTGTTAAGGCTCTTGCTCTTGCAGAACAGGAGCAGGGGAACATTGACCCCTATAGCATTTACACTCTCCCTTGCAATGATACATCTTCACTTAAGCGCAGATTAAGGGGTCATTATGTAAGTATTTTTTTTTTCTCTTTTTTGAAATAAAAAAAATACTGAACTAGCTAGACACATGCCTTCAGCCATTAAATTTGCAGTTAAGTCGAGTTTTACGTTTCAAGTGACTGTGGCGTAAAACGTGAACTTTGTTTCTCAAACCATGTTATAGACTTTCAGCAATTCTTTAACATATTTGTCACTCATCGTATGTTATCTTCCAGTACGTGTTATTCTGTTATTTTCCATTCAATACATAAAATGATTCTTGGCAACTTTTCCTGTTATTTATATTGTCATCATTTGATCATATTGCAAAACTAGACTCTGCCACACACATGGATCAGAACACATCTTCTTCCTTTCCTTTCTTTTATTCTTCTGTAATTTTATCTCGAAGAGTGTGTTTGATTGACTTTATTTTCCATGAAAAATGTCATTTTTAGATCCAAATTCCTACTTTTTGGGTGTTTGATTGACAATTTTTCCGTGGAATTTTTTTCTCAAAAACAAGGAAATCATTTTTCTTTAGGGAGGGGTGGTTTTTATTTACAGGTAATTCACTCTCTCTTTCTCTCTCTCATCTATCCCCTTTCTCTCATCTATCCACCAATAAAAAATGGACAAATACAATATTTTTTAGGTTGAAAACTCAATCAATCAAACACGTTTAATTAATAATTTCTATACAAATAAGTTCTAGGCAATTAAATTGCATATAATTTATTTTCTTTCCATTCAAATTTCATGCTTGCAATCAAACACACCCTAAATTCTTTACTACATAGTAAATTTTGAGCTGGCCTACAGTCAACATTTTGCATAACAGGGCTCTTATTAATTTTAGCTTATTTTATAAGTTTGATTATTGCTTGAATGCTTATGAGAAACTGTAACACGGTATTGTTTTAGCTAAACTTACACTTCTGGTTTCATATGCAGCCATGGATGTCCCGAGCATACGACCCATGCACTGAAAGGTACTCTCAAGTTTACTTTAATCTCCCCGAGGTTCAAAAGGCATTTCATGCCAACGTAACAAAGATTCCTTATGCATGGAAAACATGCAGGTGAGAATTAGTGGTTGGAAGTCTCCGTTATGCTTTTAGCATGTTTGATTGAGCTTAAAAGTTATTTAAACTTTCTTTCAAGTATTTCTTATTTTTTTATTTTCAAGCATGTTCAGATAAATTAGTTTTTTATATATAATTAAAAGATGTTACATATTTTGACATTAAGGTGGAAATTTCACAACATAAATTATCTACTTTGACCAACAAAAAGTTTATTTATTTTAAAAATTATTTGCATACAAGCAAACTTGTGAACCACAATTTTTAAGCATAGCCAAAGATGCATTGGATAAGTGGTGGCAAGATTTTTTCACGTGAATTTTTCAATTTGCAGTGATATTGTTGGCGACTACTGGGCAGATTCTCCTCTGTCCATGCTTCCAATTTATCAAGAACTAATAGTTGCTGGTGTCAGGATTTGGGTATTTAGGTACGAACCCCTTGTTTATTCTCCTTGAATCTTTAGAACTTTCTCCATCCGTGTTGTTATTTTATGTCTCTGAACTCACCAGCGCTGCCACCATCAGAAAACTAACAGAAATGCTCATGAGATACAATTTTCTGATATTCGAACCTGTTATCAAATCTCATAATGATCACAGTTATATTACACCCTACGGAAAATTTACAATCACCAAACCACCATCTTTTTTGATCTAGAAAAATTGAATCCTACACTATGGGTATAAAATAAGGTGGTGCCACCTCCTTCCATTTGCTCTGTTAATATTGGGGGCATTCTGTTTGGGGGATTGAGGATTTTGGAGAAGATGATATGAATTTCTGATAACCAGGCAAGTTTACTTTGTGGTATTTTAGAGAATAAAGTGGGAACTAGTTTCTATTAGCACATCTTCCATCAATTGAGAAATTGAGACGTGCAATGCATAATGTTAAAAGCAGACTTCACAATCTTAACGGGTTTTACATTGATGGGCTTAGCCTATGGACTTTTTCCTTCAAAGAAAAAATGAGAAGCCTCTACCAGCTCTATACCGTGATCGAAAAGAACTTGAGGATAACATTTAAACCGATAACAACTAGATTTGAGTTAATAATGTATTCTTATCAAGAAATTCTTCTGATTATAAACTTTTAAATTATTTGAGCATTGTTATTAGATACTTGGAGACTGGAGTTTTAGCATAATGATGGGAGGGTGGATGGGGGTTGCCCTTAAGTTGGGTTCAACTGCAAGTGAGTTCATCAAATTGTTATTTCTTTGAAGAATTCCTTTTCTCATTTTCAATTGGTCCTTTGCATATGCATATTCATTTTATTTTTCAAGGACGATATTTGGTCTGTCCAGACTTTTTATATGACACATGACAACCTTGTCCGTGGTTCATGTTCTTGGTACAACTTGAGAAGCCAAAAATGAATGGAGTCAAATTATCTCTGCAATTTTTTATTGTAATGTTTGTGGGAACTATCATCTTTCCCATGTGTGGAAGTTTTAAACATTGTCCGTGTCTTGCACTTGGTTATTTGCAGTGGGGATACCGATGCAGTGGTTCCTGTGACAGCAACTCGATATTCAATTGATGCTTTGAAGCTTCCGACAGTAACTAAATGGTACCCGTGGTATGACAATAAAAAGGTTAGTAGTATGAACATTAATTCGCTAACGGCATTGGATGACATTTGTTTCTTTCTGTCAATTCTTATTTTTATGTTCCTCATATGACAACAAATCTTGGCATTTTTCCAATTTTAACTAGGATACTCGTGATTAGTATTATTGCCATCTCTCATGACACGCCAAAATTTAAAGAACAAGAATTGTCGAAAGTTAATACTACGCTCGTTGCTCGATGTATCTGAACCATTTTCTTCTCTTTCCTTCTCATCTTCGAAAGAATAATGCTATTTAGTCTCACTGAGGTTGCAACCCCAGTCTAAATGACATTAAATGATAAATGAAATTTTAGTCATTTAATTTCACATTTCATTTAGTATATCATCTAACGTCACCTAAACTGGGTTTGCAACCCTAGTGGGGCTACATAGTATTATTTTCTTCGAAAACATAAATTAGCTATCAAATTTATAAGGATTTGTTGGGCTCTTTCAAAAAGTTTTTCCTTTGTTGATTGGTGGTCTTTATTGATCATTAGTTTCTCTTATAGTTTTTTCTTATATATGTAGGTTGGTGGATGGAGCCAAGTATACAAAGGGTTGACTCTCGTAACTGTTACTGGAGCCGGGCATGAGGTACCACTTCATCGCCCTCGACAAGCTTTTATTCTTTTCGGACAGTTTCTGAAGAACAAGCCCATGCCAAGGTAAACCTTGATTTGATCAACTACTTCAATGCAAACTTTTGAGGAAATCCTCATCTATTGTTGTTGAAAAGAAGGGAATAATAATTTCTTCTGACATAGCACTCCTTTATCGTCTCCGCAAGTGCCTCGAAGCTTTTACGCTTGTTCTGATAGAAGAAGATTGTAAAGAGAAGATAGCTTAAAGATTTTATATCTCATAAAAATTATGTCTTTTAGTATTAACATTTGGATCAAATTCATTATTTACATAAATCTATCATGTAAAAACTTTCTTGCAATAAATTTGTATTTATTGGCAGCATCCTCATTCCTCCATATTTAGCATTAATTTTTACTTGTTTCTCTCTAACTTCGAAGAACGGAGTTTTAATCAGGCAAGGCATACTTAGAGCCCGTTAGACAAGACCTCTGCTTTTGTTTTTGCTTCTTGTATAAGAGATTCCTGAGAAAAAGCGTCAGACAAAGCACTTCAAAAAAATTATTCTAACATGCTCAAAAGCAGTTTCTTAATTTTAAAAGTTACTTTTGACTTTTTAAAAATCACGTCAAAAAGAACCATTAGTTACAAGTGATCTCATCGCACTCTTCTTGACATAACTATTTTTTATTTTAAAAAAGTGAAAATGGAGCCGAAGAGAGAATCAAACTTGTCAATTAACAAAGCCAAGGAAAAGATTAGATTAAGACAGAAATATTAAAATAACCCATTCCGTGTCTAATTATGCTTTAAAAAACCCATACCTAATTTGCCATTAATTTTTCAAAAATTTGGTACTCAATTATCCTATTTTGCAGTATTGTACGTTCTTTGCTTGCCTTTCAACCTCTAGCATATGAACTTGGATACCTCTGTTCTACTAGCTTCTTTACCCAATTCAAAGAACATGCTATCAAAGCCAAAGGGCACTCTTCAAAGCTAATAGTGAAATTTAATGATTGTTTGACAAAGCTTTAAATAAAAGTTTTAGCGGATTTTGATTCAAATTGAAGAAATGTATGATTGAAAATTTGATAAAGTCATTTTATCATCTACCACGGGATCTTGAATCTTTTTCATTTCACTCCAATTCTTTTTCTACCTTAATGACTTGTCTTTCGGCTTTAATTTCCTCATAGAGGAGAACTTGCTCACCCCGATACCCTGGCTCACTCCCGTACCCAAATTCATTCCTCATAGAGGAGAATTATTTGATTTAAAGTGCTATATAACCTTTTAAAAAAAAATGCATAATGGATTGAATTAAAGTTTTTGGTTTCACACTTTCACTCGTTTACGTTCGACGTTTCTACCACACTTCATCCCTACTTTTTTCAAAAATAGCGTTTTCACATATCTTTCCGTGTTTCATTGTACTGTATTAAATTTATTACTTGCAACCTAAGTTTTACATAAAGTTTCCTTAGTGTCTAAGAAGTGCCTTTACTCAGTAATAGTTGTCGAATGTGGATGATAAGTATTTGAATACCTAAAAAGCAACTATGGAAAAAGTAAAATAAAATGAAAAAGAAGTACATAAATTGCCATTCCATGTAAAGATAAAGCAGAATCAACAAGAAGAAGAAGAAGAAGAAAAAGAAAGACAAATCCTCTCTATCTCTCTGATACTCACACACAGAGTTCTATAGAGAGATNTTCCTTAGTGTCTAAGAAGTGCCTATAATTTAGTAATAGTTGTCGAATGTGGATGATATTTATTTGAATACCTAAAAAGTAACTATGGAAAAAGTAAAATAAAATGAAAAAGAAGTACATAAATGGCCATTCCATGTAAAGATAAAGCAGAATCAACAAGAAGAAGAAGAAGAAGAAAAAGAAAGACAAATCCTCTCTATCTCTCTGATACTCACACACAGAGTTCTATAGAGAGATGAATAGATTAAGTAACACAGTGATAGGTTTCTTAAATCTTTTGACTCTCTTAGTCTCAATCCCAATCATAGGTGCTGGTTTATGGATGGCAAAAAGCAGTACGACATGCGAAAGTTTCCTTCAGAAACCCCTTCTGGTTTTGGGATTCATAATTCTCATAGTATCACTTGCTGGATTTGTTGGGGCTTGTTTTCATGTTGCATGGGCACTTTGGGTGTATCTGGTTGTCATGTTNTTAGTCTCAATCCCAATCATAGGTGCTGGTTTATGGATGGCAAAAAGCAGTACGACATGCGAAAGTTTCCTTCAGAAACCCCTTCTGGTTTTGGGATTCATAATTCTCATAGTATCACTTGCTGGATTTGTTGGGGCTTGTTTTCATGTTGCATGGGCACTTTGGGTGTATCTGGTTGTCATGTTGTTGCTTATAGGGACTTTGATGGCCTTAACTGTGTTTGGTTTCGTTGTAACGAGCCGGGGTGGTGGCGCCGTGGTGGCCGGTAGGGTTTACAGTGAGTACCATCTCGATAATTATTCTCCATGGTTGAGGAAAAGAATTAAGGATCCTCATTATTGGATGACTGTTAAGAGTTGTATTTTGGGTTCAAAGACTTGTGCGAAGGTTGTTTTGTGGACGCCTTCTGATTATTCGACCAAAGACTTGTCTCCGATTCAGGTAATATACATGTTACTTTTTTTAATTGCTTAAACTTTTAGGATGATATATGAGACGTACCTAGTGAGCTTTTTATGAGAAAATGAACGTGTCAAAACACGTAAATGAATGTGTTGATAAAGTTTATTCCTATCTCAATAATCTTACTTACAAGTTTGTTTCTTCTTCAATTAACGGCTTAAGCTTTTAATGACGAGAACTAAAACATTCTAGTTTGATCGTTAATCCAAAAGCAAAAGGTACTCGACTCTTCAAAATATGTTTCTAATGATTGAATGAAGTTTATATTTCTCCAAGAATATGAATTCCTTTTGAACGCTTTTTTTCAACTTGAAGTTCAAAGTATTTCTTTTCTGTTTAACTAAATATTCAAGTTAATTTAAAAATAATTTCGTTTGTTGGTTAAAATTAGAAAAAAGCAAGTACTGATTTTTGAATGTAACCACTACCTTAATGTTAAGGTAAG
>CAIGRK010093856.1:0-11176 GCA_903798315.1 Fraxinus greggii
TCATTCACCCACACATTCCCACACGTTTCTTTCCTACTTCTCTCTCATTCACCTACACTTCCCATACGTTTCTTTCCCATTATTTCTCTTATTTACCGTTCATACACTCTCTCTTATATATTCTCCATCACTCTCTTAGTCTCTTTTAGTAATTCTCTCTTTTGTCTCACACGTAACCAATTGAACTTACGTATAGCAGGGAGCAAACAAAAATTCAAAAAACTTTCCATTTTGGACCGAATTTAACTTTTTGAAGTTTTCGATGTAGGACAATATATGTGCAAGTTGTTTGTCTTTTACGTATTGTCTTATTTACATACATCCCTACATGAAAATGCTAATTGACTTTGGGGTCCTCTATGAAATGAAAGATTGCTATAAGATTTTCTCAAGAATTACACAAAATTATGTTTATTAGATCTATCACTTTATCACTGATTGATCTTGATTAAATGATAGTATAAATTGTCGAGTTAATATCATATTTGGATCCATGTCCTACTAGATATTTTTAATATGGGTAATCAGCACAAAACGTCATCACCTTTCACTGATATTGTGGAAAACGTCTTTACCTTTCATTTTTTGTCATTTTTACTCTTATTTTCACCTTTTATTGCACAAAAGGTCCTTTTGATCTATTTTTTTAATTAAAAATTGAGAAATAACGAAAATTCGCTTCCTTTTAAATAAAAAAAAGGAAAAAAAAATAATTGCAGATATAGTCCTAACTTTTTTGAAAAGCGCAAATGAGTCCCAAATAAATTATTAAAAAAGTAATTAGCACATAATGTCCATACCTTTCGCTATTATTGCAAAAAAGTCCTTACCTTTTTTTGGCATTTTCTCCCATAATTATATATTTGATAGCGCAAACCATCATTTTTATCCATTTTCATCCAATTTCTCAATAAAAAATAGTGAAATGACAAATATACCCTCATATTTAAATAAAAAAGCTAAAGAAATAATTGCAACCATAGTCCAATTTTTTTAAAAGTGCAAACAAGTCCCCAATAAATTATTAAAAAATTATACGAGTACCAATTAAATTTATTTAAAAAGTTTAAAAATGAAAAAAATGAAAAAGTGCAAACGAGTCCCAAATAAATTATTAAAGAATTAGAAATTAATTTTTTTATTTAAATATGATGATATATTCATTATTTCACAGTTCTTTATTGAGAAATTTGATGAAAATGATTGTTTACACAATCAAATATGTAATTAAGGGTGAAAATGTCAAAAAAAATGAAAGATAGAGAAGTTTTTCGCAATAAAAGTGAAAAGTTGGGACATTATGTGTTAATTACTCTTTTAATAATTTATTTGTGACTCATTTGCGCTTTTCAAAAAAGTTAGGACTATGTTTGCAATTAATTTTCCTTTTTTCCTTTTGTTTTATTTAAAGGGAAATGTATTTTCGTTATTTCACAATTTTTATTTGAGAAAATGGATCAAACGGACCTTTTGGGCAACGAAAAATAAAAATAAGGGTGAAAATGCCAAAAAAATGAAAGGTAATGACGTTTTCCATAATAACAATGAATGGTGATAATGTTTTATGCTAATTATCCAAAAAAATTATTTAAAAATTGGGGGAATCTTTCTTCTTCCTTAACCAACCCCCATTCCACCAACCCAATCGCCACCTCCAAGTAAGGGTGACAAAAGGATCGAGTAGCTTGTCGCTCGATTTAGCTCGTCAAAACTCAGCCCACAAACGGCTTGTTCCGTTTCGGGACAAGCTCGAGCCCGCGTCGAGCAGGGGGATCTTCCGGCCAATCGAGCAATGCTGGGATCGTCGATCTCACGAACCTCGTTAAAAATGTGAACAAAAAGGTAAATTAAAAAAAACTCGTTTTCGAACGAGCTCGGCTCGTCACTTTGACAAGACGAGCTCATGGGTAGATTGGTCGAACCGGCTCGACTAGGACCATTGTCACCATTACCCCGAAGTCCTGCACCTGTCCATCCCTACTTCTCTATTGCCTATGAGAAGTATTTTGGAGAAAATATTTGTCTATTTTCAATTATTTTTATCGAATTACTCCCTTCGTCCTATTTATATAAAAATAACTTTCTTTATTTTTCTTGTCTCATTTATATAGTCGGATTCTTTACCAAGGAAGCGTTTGTTCTGTTCTTTAATTTGTCTACTTATATTCAATTATTTCCACTTAATCTTGAAATTGTACAAATTTTACTTTACATTCTTAGAATTATCCAAATACATATACACATTTTCCACTTCTTCTAAAAAACATGGACAAAAACAATAATTCAATAAGGGTAAACTAAGAAAATTCTATGCAAAAATTGCTTTTTCGATAATATTAAATAATTTTTTAATCCGCGTGAAAAATAAAATCAGTTCGTATAAATGGGACGATTTTTTTATTTTCAAATTTGATGATTTGATTGATATTAAAGAATGCTAATCCCCAATATTCTTAACATGGTGACATCACGTGTTTAAAAAGGGCTTAATATAGATTAAAATGTTTTTTTTATGAGTTAAAAAATTACACGTAATTTTTTTATATATTAATCCAATGCAAAAAGTATACTCAGTCCATTCCAAACTCAAACAATGTGTCTACCACTCAATTTTGAATACTCTGTCAAGTGAAATGGCTGCATATAATATTCATCTTTATTAAACTAATAACAATGTAAAAATCGAAACACCAACTTTGACTGCGGAATTAGTCACCTAATCAATAAGGCCCAGTTTGATTGCACTTCAATTTCATAGAAGATGGAAATTAAATTCTATTTTTTATATTTTTGCATGTTTGATTATCCAAATTTTTCATGGAATTAGTTTTCCATCTTTCACCCACATGCTCACATTTTCTTGGTTTTTGAGCAACTTTTTTTTAATTTTTTTTTAATTTTTTGCAATAGAAACAAATTATATTCCAAATTGTAACAAATTATATAACTTTAGTAGACAATTTTCATGGAAAACAAAGTCAAACGAACACCAAAAGATTCAAAATTTCAATATTTTTCAGGTGAAAAATTATAGAAATCAAATACAATTAATTGACAATTCCCAATAAAACAAGTTATAGACAATTCAATTTCCTAAAATTCATTTTCTTTCCTCCTAAATTACATTATTGCAATCATACGGACCCTAAAAGTTCAGGCATGAGACCCATGACTAAGATTATCGTGCGAAATATCAAAGCAATTGCTGATAATTAAATAAAGGGCAAATTACTTATACCTCCCTTGAGGTTTGTGATAATTGCAAAATCACTCCCTTATTTTTCAAAAATTACACAAAATTTCCTCTAATTTTCAGTTTTGAATCACGTATACTTCTACTAAGGTTCGTGGCAATTTCAGAGACAGAACACTTCTTAGAAGTTATTCAAATCTCACTTATTTAAAGTTTTTAAATAAATAATGCATGCATACTTAACCATTTTCTTTCACGTGTTAGTATAAATTATAGTGATAATATTTAAAATAAGCTTACAAACTTTTTTCATCTTGTCGACACTTTAGCAAGAATGTAATAACTAGAATACTCTTTATCACTTCTTATTAAGGGTGTGTTTGTTATTCTTTAAAAATTAAATTGTTTGCTACGGTATTATTTCTCTACTACACATTTAAATAATAAAATATTCTACATACAAACCAATAAAGCTTCTTTAAATTTTAACCACACATTCTTCAAAAAATACTATTCAAAAATCTATTATTTCTCCCATAATGGGAGACAAACAGGGGCTAAATCAACAAATGTGCATCGTATATAAGATCAATTATTCACAACAAATTCCAAATTCTTCAATCGGGTGACATGAGTGCCCTAATAAAAATAAAATACTACACATTTCATATTGTCTATAAATCAACCATCCTATATAAAATATAACAAAATATTTAAGAATTAAAGCATTTGTATGGTTCGTTTACACTTTGATCTATCATTTAACAAGTTTGTTTTCTTGTCAACTCTTTGTTAAAGTAAAAAAAAAATAAAATTAAAATTTGATATAAATTTACAAACTTATGAATACTTATAAAAATGTAATCATGTTATTTATCACATTCTAAAAAAGATAGCATTTCCCTCACAACTATCAAATTCTGAGAACTCTCTAGGTGAAATTAAATTCTGAATTATTTTTAAAAAACTGATGTTCTAAATAATTATTCCTTTTTTATTTAGTTAGAAGCGTTAATAGGGTATTTTAAGTATTACATTATTGTTGAAAAAGGTAGAAGGTGAAAGAAAGATTGTAAGTGTATTTTAAGTATTACCATTGTTATTTATCCTAACTCGTGAAAGCAAAGTCGTGAGAAAGATTTTCGTTATTCAAAAACTTAAAATAAGGGAGTTTGTTTTATTTTTTTAAATAGAGGGATATTTCTGATATTGTCATAAATTATAGGAAATACGATATTTAAACTCAAATGATAGAGGTTATATATAATTATTAAAAAGTGAATAGTGTCATTAAAATTGTCATAAACTTTAGAGGAGAGGAGATATGCATTGTTCAAAACTTGAAATAATAGAGGTTTATGTAATTTTTGAAATAGTGAGTAGTGTCTATGAAATTATCAAACACCTTAGGGGACATCTTTGTAATTTAGTCTTTTATTAATTTGAAGGAGACGGAACTATCTCGTTTTTCTCTCGAGACAGACCTGTATCAACCGGAGTTGTTTTGAATGATGTCTCACTGTGAATTGGAGCACCTAGGTGAGGTGAATTGACTCGCAATGGTGCATGAGCATGGGTGTCACCGGAGTCGCCGAATTTTGTCGTTGGCCCATGCAACTCCCATGGTTTTAAGGCCTGATTTTGATCATTGTATGATGTTGTTTGTCCAATTGTTTGTGTATGATGGTGTGGCGGCCGGTGGTTGATCATTGTTGGCGACTTTGATTTGATGGGGGATTGGTGGGTTGTGGTATGGAAGATGATGATGTCATTTTTAATTTGGTGAAAATTAATCAATTTTGACTTTTTTATCAACTTACGGTCAAATGGGTGGTTTCCATCCAGTTGAACTTCAAGTGCATATTTATGAAAAGGTTAGGGACCTTCGCCTATACAAATTGAAGGTTAGAATAAAGTCTGCAAAAATAAAAAAGGTTAGAGACCGCTGCTTCCATTTTTCCTAGATAATATTTGTAAGTACAAAGTTGTAGACGATTTTGCTTGATTTTAGTTAAGATTTCAGTAGTGAAAATTGATTATGCGCATGTTTCATAAGAATTAAAATTTAGATCTTAATTTAATACCCCATTTGATGATCATAATTTTGAAAAAAAAAATGAGGTTTTGAATAGTGAGTTTTTTTGGAGAATGTGTGATTAGAAAGTATATAAAATTTTTGGATTTATTTCTAAAATAAATTTATTTTGTAAATGTATGATTGAAAATGAGTATAAGAATTAAAAAAATGGAAATAATGATTGTTAAATAGAGTTTAAGTTAAAATCAATAATTAATTTTAATCATGTATTTTTATGGGAACCACAAAATTACATATTTTATCACGTTTTATCAAAAACAAATTTGGTACAAGTATATAAAAAATTTGACAGAATTCTTACAGAAACATACTTGTCAATTTTCATGATTCTTGACAGAACAAACACAAAAAATCCATCATACGATGCTGTCAACGCATCACCTGTATCATTTTTGTCAATAATTTCTTACCTACGAAATTATTCTTATCAAAATATGTTAAAATTTGATTTTAGCCCCTATTGACAGCCATTGTTTGTAGAAAATAGAGTTTTGAATAGTGATTTTTTGAAGAATATATGGTTAAACAGTAGGAAAATTTTTAAATTTACGTGTAAAATATTTTATTGTGTAAATGTATGATTAAAAATAGTGTAGGAAAAGGAATTTTGAAATAATAGGTGTTAAAAAGTGGCTTAAACAGGGGCTAAGAGAAGGGAAAAAAAAATTGAAAAAAAAAATGAAAAAGTAAAGGAGGATTCATTTTTTAAAGGGAAAAATGTATATATGGGTCCCAACCTTTCCAAAAGGTTGCATATTTACTCCCATTATTTAAAAATGACACCAAACATCCTAATATTTGAGTAAATAGGTATTGTTCATCCCTATTTGATAGAATTCACACAATTTAGTGCTTGTTTGTCTCCCATTATTGAAAGAAAACTGGAGTAATGAATAGTATTTATTGAAGAATTTGTTGTTAAAATTTAAAGTAACTTTATTGGTTTGTGTATAGAATATTTTATTCGATGAATGTGTGGTGGAGAATCTTACTGCAACAAATAATATTTTAGATTAATGATAGACAAACAGGGGCTTAATTAGGAGTGTATGCGGTTTAGTTTGATATGATCTTGAAAGGAATTAAATCGAATCGAGTGCACAAGAGAACTTAGAAATTGAATCATAAGTGTCATATCTAACTATGGAACCGATCTAACCAGTTTCGATTTGGTTCGGTCTGATTATTTATATTGAAAAAAAAATGTAAAAATAAAATACGAAACTACTTGTCCAATTAAAAATAGACTAATAGAGTGTGAAACCACTTGTCGTTTTTGTAATATAACAATACAAAAAATCAATTAAATACAGCAATAAACAAAAATTCACTCCGAATGGATTGAGATAAGCATTCTTTAATATCAATCAAACCATTCAAGTTCGCAATTTGAAAAGAAAAAATAAGTCGATAATGATGATTTTGCAATCTTCTTGAGATTAAGAAAATAAATAAAAAACCTAAAGGAAAAATTAAGTGGAGGCTCCAAAGTCCAAATCCTTGCAAAAAGTAACGCAGATTCCACTTGCACAAAAGAAAAGAATTTATTTAAAAAATGGGAGGTGTGTGGGGTGCGTGGGGAAGTTAAAACATCCATCTTCCTTAACCAACCCCACTCCAACCACCAGCCGCTACCTTCAGGCCTCACATCCGTCCATCTAGTGGTGGCAGTCGAGCCGAACGATGAGTTGGCTTGTAAAAAAGCGGCTCGTGAGCCGCTCGAACTCTTTAAAAGATGAGCCCGAACTCGAGCAGAGCAGACTGGCTCGTCGCTCAGCTCGTTTTTTGACGAGCATTTCGTGGATTTTTTTTTTTTATTTTAATTTTTTTAAGGTTTTGAAAAGGTATACCGTATACTTAAAATAAATTGAAAAAGCCAAGCGCTTTGGCTAGCGAGCCACTAACGAGAGCACGAGCTACGGGCCGAGCCTCTCTACACCCATCCCTACTTCTCTATTGCCTATGACAAGTGTTTTGGTGGAAATATTTGTTTACTTTCAACTAATTTTATTGAACTACTCCCTCCGTCCTATTTATATTAACTTTCTTTATTTTCTTTTCTCATTTATATAGTCAGTTTCTTTATTCAAAAAGTATTTATTTATTTTATTACTAATATACTCTTATTTAATTTGTCTAGTTATATAGACTAACTTTCCTTATATTTCTTGTCTCATTTATATAGTCGGATTCTTTATCAAGATAGTGTTTTATTTGTTTACTAATATACTCTTATTTAATTTGTCTAGTTTTATAGACTAATTTTCTTTTTTCATTTATATAGTCAGTTTCTTTATCAAAAAAATATTTGTTTTTTTCGTTTACTAATATACTCTTATATAATTTGTCTAATTATAATTAATTCCTC
Organism: Fraxinus greggii; assembly: GCA_903798315.1. Taxonomy (NCBI): domain Eukaryota; kingdom Viridiplantae; phylum Streptophyta; class Magnoliopsida; order Lamiales; family Oleaceae; genus Fraxinus; species Fraxinus greggii. The sequence goes on from CAIGRK010093856.1 coordinate 7,660, forward strand.
TCACTTAATCTTGAAAATTTCCAAATTTTACTTTACATTCTTGGAATTATCCAAATACATACACGCATTTTCCACTTCATTTTAAAAACATGGACAAAATCAATAATTGAATAAGGGCAAACTAAGAAAATTATTTGCAAAAATTGCTTTTTCGATAATACTAAATAAAATTTCTTAATCCGTGTGAAAAATAAAATCAGTTTACATAAATGGGACGGTGTGAATTTTAAAATTTTCAAATTGGATGATTTGATTGATATTAAAGAATGCTAATCCCCCAATATTCTTAACATGGTGACATCATGTGTTTAAAAAGGGCTTATCACGGATGAATTTTTCTTTTTTTTTTCTTTTTATGTTGAAAAAATACACGTAGAATAATATTTTATGTGGAATTTTTATATATCGATCCAATTCCAAAAAAAAAAAAATACTCAGTCCATTCCAAACTCAAACAATGTGTCTACCAACTCAATTTTGAATGTTCTGTCGCGTGAAATGGCTGCGTAAAATATTCATCCTTATTAAACTAATAACAATGCAAAAATCGATAACTCCGACTTTGACTGTGGAATTAGTCACACAATCAGTAAAAGTATAGGCACGAGCCCCACGACTGATGCGAAATATCAAAGCAATTGCTGGTAATTAAATAAAGGGCAAATTACATATACCTCCCTTGAGGTTTGTGATAATTGCAAAATCACTCCCGTATTTTTCCAGAATTACACAAATTTTCGTCTCATTTTAAGTTTTGAATAACGTATACTTCTACTAAGGCTCGTGACGATTTCAAAGAGACCGACCACTTTTTAAAAGTTATTCAAATCTCACTTATTTCACGTTTTTAAATAAATAATGCACACTAAACCATTTTCGTTCACGTGTTAGTATAAATTATAGTGATAATATTTAAAATAACCCTATGAACTTTTTTCATCTTATGGACGCTTTAACAATAATAGCTAAAATGCTTTTCAACACTTCTCATTAAATCAACAACAATGTATTGTGTATAAGATCGATTATTGACAATTAATTCCAAACTCTTCAATCAAGTGATATAAGTATCCTAATAAAAATAAAATACTAAAAATTTCATCTTGTCTATAAACCAACCATCCAATATAAAATATAACAAATATTTAAGAATTAAAGCATTTGTAGGGTTCGTTTACACTCGATCTATCATTTAACAACTTTGTTTTCTTGTTAACTCTTTGTTAAAGTAAAAAAATAAATTAAAATTACATATAAATTTACAAACCTACAAATACTTATAAAAATGTAATCGTGTTATTTATTACATTAAAAAAAGATAGCGTTTCCCTTACTTAGTTATTCAAATCAATTTAATTCTGAATTATTTTTTAAAATTTGACGGTCTAAAATAATTGTTCCTTTTTTATTTAGTTAGAAGTGTTGATGGGGGTATTTTAAGTATTACATTATTGTTGAAAAGGGCACAAGGTGGAAGAATGTTTGTAAGCGTATTTTAAGTATTACCAGTGTTATTTATGCTAACTCGTAAAAGAAAAGCAGTTAGAAACATTTGCGTTATTCAAAAAACTTTTAACTAAGGGAGTTTGTTTTAATTTTTTAAAATAGAAGGATATATATATATATATGATATTGTCATAAATTATAGGAAATACGATATTTAAACTCGAATGATAAAGGTTTTTATATAATTATTAAAAAGTGAATAGTGTCTTTAAAATTGTCACAAACTTTAGAGGAGATACGCATTGTTCAAAACTTGAAATAATAGAGGTATATGTAATTTTTGAAAAAGTGAGTGGTGTTTATGAAATTATCAGAAACCTTAGGGGACGTCTCTGTAATTTAGCCTTTTTGTTTCCATATTCTGCACTGTGTGCCACCGCCACGCAACAAATCATCTCACACGTTTCCCTTTGACCTTTCCACGCGCCGCTCAAGTTCCTTCTTTCCGCCTCTTTCTTTGTTGTTTCTCCCCAGCTTCCCCCTGCAACAATATAAATACGAACCCTATTATTCAATAATACACACATTATCAAATACACCTTTTGCATATATATAAACGAGAAAGGATTCTCTCTGTGAAACCAATCCTTTCGATTTCTGAATTTGAAATGGAGAAAGCATCGTCAAGAGTGATAGAAGTTACTGTGATTACTGGTGAAGATTTGCGGGTTAACAGGAGAACCCCAGTGAAGAAAAATGCCTTCGTGATCGTAAGATCCGACGCGTTAAATGCTAGATCCACAGGGATGAATACAGAAGGCGGATGCAATCCCATATGGAACGAGAAGTTGGTGATGGATTTGCCTATGCATGCAACTTTTATTAACGTGGAAGTTCATTCAGGTAGCAAAATCATTGGGACAGCAAGAATTCCGTTGTCGGACTTTACGGGGGGGTATTTACCGGCAAACTATTTGAGTTTTCTGAGTTATAGGCTGAGGGATGATAACGGTGAGAAGAAAGGGATTATTAATCTGTCGGTGAAGGTGAACGGGCAGACAAATATGAGCTGCGCCGCCAGTTGTTCAAGGCCGTGGTTGGGTGGTCTGGTGAACAGCGAGGTTTCTAATGGGATAGTGACTGGAATTCCAGTTTCTTACAGAGTTTGAGTGCTTAATTTTTTGTTTATACTTTTGGGGAATTTGTATATTGATTCATTGATTCAAGAAAAAAATTGATTAATGATACATTCATTTTCACAAATTTTGTCAAGTTACTCAATCACATGAAGATCATTAGCATTACAATTTGTGCTGGGAGGAGATTCACTAAGATTAGCTCACAAGATTCAACAAAATATAAGTGCAAAGAAACTAGAAAATGAAGTGCAAAAGAATACGAATATAAACTGCAATAAAACGTATTTTTATTGTGTAAAAGCCCTCAGGCCACATCTCTGATATTAGTGCTTCAATCTCAAAGAATAAACCACTGTTCATGTACGAATCAATCCCCAATGTAAGATTACAAAAGATAGACGCTCAGATTTAACCTTAGAATCACAAACAAGATCTTTCTTTACAATACAACACGGTTCACACGAGACCAACACTCAATTCAATGAAATCACAACACAAGATTACAGTAATGAATGAAAAAAACCAGAAACAAAAAGAGTATTTTGATTTCTGAAGATGAAGGAGAGAACTCTTTAGAAACGACGCAGAGAACACGAGAATGGAAATATCTCGAAGCCAAAATCCAAACCCTAGAAGCTCTTTTAAAAGAGCCACTCAATAGTCACCGATCCAACGGTTGTGGAGGTGACACATGGCGACATCTTGGGCGTCCAAAATCAAGTAAGTTGTTACACGATTTAAGCTTTCCAGAAAACACATTTCTTGCACCAAGTAAATAAACAAAATTATTCAGCAACTAAGCCTCCAATCATTTTATCTCAATGGGTTATTTTTTGCATCATTGTGCCAAATTTCCTTCATGTTCCACCTTGGTACAATGATCCATAATCATCTGTGGTTATTCAGATATCATAGATATCATAAGCACAGTT
>CAIGRK010093901.1:0-12364 GCA_903798315.1 Fraxinus greggii
AAAATACGTTCTTTTTGTCATTTTGAAAAATTGTTTTCAAAAATAAATAAAATGAAAAACGCATTTACTTTCTAATTTTGAAAAACTGATTATTCTATATATATTTATTTATACATTTCTTTTACTTATATAACAAAGCAAAAACGGTTGTCATTATGGTTGAAATTCCATGCTGGTGACCCGAGTTCAAATTTGAAGGCATAAATCCTTTCTCTATCCCATAACTTGACCCCTATTTCTCTTTCTAGTTATATAATTACACAGACACAAACACATACATAGGGCCACTGCAAGTAAAAATTTCAATTTCTTTTACTATTAGTGTAGATTATAAATCATTCTCTCTTCTTTTAGCCCCTCTTTGGTATGAATTAAAATTAGTTTTTTAGTAAATTTTAATATAAATTGATAAAATATGTGATTGAAAAATTTTGAAATATATAAAATATACAATTAAAATTAATAATTGACTTTGACTATATTAAGAATTTCAATTTTAATTTCTACCAAACGGCTCATTTTCATCCCTACCCCACCTCGCAAATAAGAGAAATAACTTCTAAAAATAAGTGAAAACCAATAGAGTAGGTGTAGCTGTATTCAGGGCGTATAGGGGTATAGGTTGATTAGATTGGTGAGGTATGAACCAGGAAAGTTTATGTAAAGCAAATTTAAAGTCGAAGTCTTCAAACTGTGAAATATGGACGTTTAGGTTCTTATTCGCTTTTCAACGTTTCTTAAGAGTTTGTTTAACTTTCAAATTTCGATGCTTGTATATTTTTATTAGATGTAAGTTGTATATTTTACTGTTCAAAGGCATGTTAGATTATGCACCTTACAAACTTAATCAAACACGTTATTATCTTGCACATGAGTTATGTTATGAAGGTAATTCTGGATGTATTCTAACGTGGAATTTCACGAACGTTGAAATTGAAAGTTACAAAACTCGTGTGGTGTAAAAAAAATAAAATCAAAGTAGGTTGCAAGTGAATTTCCATTGAAAGGAGCCCATCTATTTTGCTGTCAAACCTAATATCATATATGTCAGTTACACTCTAAATATAGTTCTAGGGTGTGTTCGGTAAAGATTAAAATCGGATTAAAATTGAAAAACGTGTCGCTATTGTTGACTTTTATTAGATGAGGAGATTCCAATAACGACTATATTTTCAATTTTAATTGACTTTTAATCTCTACCGAATATGTCATATATTTAGACGTTATCTATATATTTTTTGGAAGGAAAATGGGTGATTTACTAAAGCAACCCCTCAGAGTATTTTATTGACAAAATGAGCTTGTGTTCAGCACCTATTTTGGGCGTGTTATAAATTTTGGAATAGTGATTGAAGGAAGAATGTGTGATTGAAAAGTAATGAAAAGTTTTAAATTTGTGTTTAATATTATTTTATTTGGAAAGTATGTGATTGAGAGAAGATTTTAAAAAACTAATGGGCGTAAAAACAATGCGAATGGCGTAGAACTCGTATGGACTGAAACTCAAAACTTGAGTACTCATAAGTTAGAAAAAAAATTGTAAAAAGGTTTAAACATCTTATTTACAAAGCTAAGAAATCTACTGCAATTTTCTCCTTTCAAAAATAACAGTTGAATTAATGACTGGAACAATGAAGTGGTGTAAAGCTTCAGAGAGAACTCCAAAAAGTACTTAACACACTTCTGTTTCTCGCTCCGCTTTTGCTTTCCATTATAGATCAGAGTCGCTTAAGAATTCGAAAAACTCAGCACAATTCCCGAGCTGGCGTTCTGGCCCATTATCAGGTGTCTACTTTACACCAGTACACTTCCACCGCCAACCTCTGAAACCCAAAAAAACGCACACACGCGCACACACCCACCCCCAAATCAAGATAAGCAAAAAAATCGCATCTTTATATATATATATATATATATATAAATATCTACACACTTTTTTACATGATTTCCGTCTCTAAAGTATTGCGTTTGTGGTTGTTATTTGACTCGCATGGCATGGCAGTGATGAATGGGTTTTAGACACCGAGAATGGAAAAGGGTTCAGCTTCTGGTGCGCAAGACTCACTCAATGGTTTGAACTTTGGCAAAAAAATATATTTTGAGGATGTAGGTAGTGGAGCTCAGGCTAAAACTGGATGTGGGCCGTCGCCGGTGGTGGCTCCCGGGCTTCCGCCACCGGTGCCGTCAAAGAAGGGGAGGGGTGGTAGGGTGCAGGGTGGCCAGCCACCCAGGTGTCAAGTGGAAGGATGTCAGCTAGATCTGAGTGATTCTAAGGCTTACTATTCAAGGCACAAAGTCTGTGGTATGCACTCCAAGTTTCGAAAAGTCATTGTTGCAGGCCTTGAGCAAAGGTTTTGCCAGCAATGCAGCAGGTCAGATTTTCTCTCTGTCTTCTCTCTCTCTCTATATAGCTTTATTCGAATCTATATACATACAACAGTGTACACATTTTCAAAAAATAGCTTCATATATTGTTTAGGGATTTTTTGTATTATTTTTGTTGGTTAGGTGTGTTTGATGATGACATGGTGTTAATTCATCGTGTCAGTTTATAGTCTCTGTGCGTTGGATTCGTAGTTTTTCATATTTTGTTTGGATGATTATAGTAGAAATTTAGAATCCTTGAGGGAGTTTTTACCGATGCTGAGGATGTCTCCTTCTGATTTCCCAGTGTAAAGGCCTTTTAAAGTTCATTCAAGATTTTGATTGGGATTTTGGTAGAATTGGGTTTTGTTTTATTGTATATTATGTAGATTGTTGATGTTTAGTATATGGCTTTCGTGATTTGGTGAATGCCCCAACGCAAAATGAAAAGGCAGTAAATTCATGTTCTTAATTGTTTTCTTGTAACATATCGAATTGGTTTGCGGGCTTTCAATAATGAGACCGAGCTTGGTTCTCCAGTGCCTGGGTATTTCCTGTCCAGTCACTCGGTTGGGCCAAGCTAATGAGTTCCAGGCTCAGTACATTCGTAGTAAACGAAATATGGAATTTGTTGTAGAACTAGAAAATGAATATTATTGGATAATTTTCTTATTCTTGCCGTTTCATTAGCTAAATATGTGACAAATTGAAGTGGAGCAACCAGTTGGAAGGCAGGCTGGCGCACAAGCTGTCACACACTTAAGAAATAATAAGAAAAAATTTGAAGTAAAAAGATATGCTCTCTTGAGCTTTGCTCAAACAGTTTTAAACGACTTGTTTGAAATGGTATCTTAATCTTGCAAAGTTGAGAAATCAGTCGAGTACATATATTTATATATTCATACCACTTCCCAAAATTAGTCATGTATTTGGCAACCCGCCACATGAAGATCCTCTTATATCAGACACCCTTTTGTGAACTTAATATTGTGACACCAACTAACAACTAAATTGCTCAATATGTTTAGCAACCCAACTTTTGTTCACTTTATCTTACTCCTCGAACTGTAATTTGTGATAAATATCCTTAGGTTACTTTGTCATTAACTAATTTGTCCATATGGGCTAGCATATCTTTGTTTTCATAGGTATGGTTGCTCGCACCAGTGTCAAGAAACCATGTCATATCTTCTTAAGATTCTTCTTCTTTGAGAGTATACAAAAAGGTTGAATCCACTGCATTTTGGTCATCTTTGACAAATTTGACATCTTCTTTAACATTTGTAATACATTTCTCCATTTAAAACATAGGATTTATACTTCTTCCCCATCCTCTTATGTGTGTGTAATTGTGAACTTTTTTCTCTTTTTGTTTGCTTCTCGTCCTTCTTGGTTGGGTGCATGGTTATATGCACACCCTTCAGGCACTAGCACAAGACATAATAGGAAAGAAGACAAAAGATGAATATTAGGTCTCATAAACTTTGCTGAAGGTTTCTTATTTTTAGATGACTTGTTTGCATGAGTATTTATAGGTTTTCCAAAACATGAATATGATTTCTTGCATTTATCAAGAAATTGATATTTATTTCTCCCTAGAACGTACACGTATATTTGCAACTATTTGAAATTACTCTTATTTCGTAAATTTTTAATCCATGTACGTTGAATTAATCTATTGAGGAAAATTAGTTCCACTTTTCAACACAATGTAGCCAACTTTAGTTACCTTGAGATAGGCTTTGTCGAGTTCTATTGCTAATGTTATGGAATTAAGCTATTTTACAATTAAATGAATAAATGTTGGCTGTGAGTTGCTATCCAACATCTTGAGAAGGATGTAAGTTCTCATATTAAATTAAATATATGGAGATACAAGGGCGTATATCTCGTGGTTGAGAGTTTAATGATTTCGTGCTTGAATTTGTTGGGAAATGACGTGCAGTCACTATAATAATTGAAAGAACTAGGAAAATGAAGAAAAAGGCCACTTTAATTACATTAAGAACTAAATGAAATGAATCATTGGGTCACACATATTGAATGAAGTGATGGAGGCAGCAATAGGAAGGGGAATGTTTTCTTCAAGATTATGCTATGTATCATACACTATATATTCACTTGATGATATTTGAGTGGTATATATCCGTGGACCCTTAGCTATGGTATTAGGTAGAGGGAAGCATGAAAGATGTTGGAGTTTTGGAAATCTTACGATTCACTGCAATAGGGCATCTGTATAAACTTTATTTCGATGATAAGACAAAATTACTTGTCATGATTATGTAAACAGAGATGCAAGAAATGCACAGAAGGGTTACATTGTTTTTCTTGATTATTATAGCTAAAGCATGTTTCTGATAGTAAACATATGGTAAGTTGATTCAATACCTACTTTAAATGTCAGGCTTCCATTCAAGAAACTGAACAAATGATTGCCATTAGAGGACGAGTTTTCTTTTGGCAACTACAGCTGTACTAGTTAAATTCTCTGTACAAACTAAGATGAGGACAATCTTAGAAACAAATGTCTCTCGGGAAATTTTTTTAAAATCAAAATACATGAATAAGATTATCCAGATTGTGCAGTCGATGTCCTCACATCTAAGGATTGTGGACATATGCACGTATTTTTAAAATAACTCAATATCACAAGAACTTGTGCAATTTCCTATTATTGTGTTTCTTTAAGCCTAGCATCTGTAATTTTGGATTTATCATTGCATGTCGTACATCCTCCGGCTAATAATGAATATTTGCAGAGTTCACTAAATTTGGGATCAATTAATTAATTCTAAGTAGAAAACACTTTAAAATTAGAGTTTTGGTTCTTTTAAAGGACTGCACACATGAGACACTTTCATCTATGATATTATGTAGATGCCATAAGAGGTGGTAGGAGTGGGACCGAACAGATTTCCAAAGAAGCTAATGCTTGCAGGACCAGAATTTACCCTAGGGAGATTTTCTCATTTTCTTTCTATCGTTCCTCTCTCTCTCTCCCCCTCCCTCCCTCCCTCCCCCCCCCTATGGATGGTGTTGAGGGGGAGGGTCAGAGTCAGGTTAAGGTTGAGTTTGGGATTACGCCTGATTGCATTCTATAATACCCGATTCAACTTATATATTTTCGTTTGAGAATATAAAAAATAAAAAAAGGTTTATCGAAATAGTTTTGCTAGAATAAAATAGTGTTGAGGGAAGCATTGAGCATAAGGTTATCCGGCACGACTCAATACAGATATATTAGATTTGGAAAATAAGTTTCAAGATGGAAAGTATGCAGGATATGTCATTAAGATGAATATATACTTCTAAAACCTTACATACACAGATACGTGAATGTTCTTGGATTATTAGTGCTTCCTAGTTTGCAACTCTTAACTGTTAGATTCTCGCTCCGAATCGACTTTAAAAAAAAGTCTGCTTGGAAGAACATGAAAGAATTACAGGCGGCAAGATTACCTGTGCTGTACAGTATTGTGACATTGAAATTACTAGTGGATCCAAACATTTCTCTTACAGGTGATAACAATTCTCTAACTTATTAGTTTTATACGATTGGAATTTATTAGTGGTGGATCATGATGGAACATCAAGCCAGACATGGTTATCTGTTTGAAATTCATGTGCATGCAAAGTGTGCCAAACCCTTGTTTTAGCTCTCCAGTTATTTTGTGCTCCAAGTTGTAGATTGTTCTTTGGCAATTCCTTTTTATTCTAATTAGTGTTGAATGAGTAATGATCTTGCCTATAATGGAAAAGCTAAAGACTAATGGATGTTGAAGAATTTCCAAAATAAAGGGAACTTGGAGGGATGATGATGGGCTTTGATGTAAATAAGGTAAGATAAGGGTATATACTTATCCCACTTGGAAAATGAAGATCTGGAAGACTACTATATTAGTAATTATGTCTGTTAGACATTTGTGTTGTAAAAGTGCACGAGTGAGGACCACACAAAGCACCATCTGAGCCCGTGCTGCACGAGACGTGGGCTGTAGGTTAGACAATCAGGTTATAGTTATTTTTAGTGTATTAAACTGTAAGAAGGAAAGAGGGATCAACTTTGTTGATATCCATCTGAAAGGATCAGCTCTAACAGCTTTATAGGATGATTAAACTTCGATAGGTTGTGATTCCAAGTGTTAACTGTAGCAAGAATTTGTTAGAAAGTGATAAACAGGCTGGATTTTAATATATTTTCAACAGTCGACGTTCTTGAATTTTGTTTTAGCTAAATAATAGTGTCTTTAAGTCTTAAGGCCTTCATTGTCGCTGGAATGAGATCTTTTTGGGTAGCCTTTTCCAGGTTTCATCAATTGTATGAATTTGACCAAGGAAAACGAAGCTGCCGCAGAAGACTCGCCGGACACAATGAGCGTCGAAGGAAGCCACCACCTGGATCTCTATTGTCCACTCCCTGTGGAAACTTTTCTTCATCCGTCCTTGGTTAGCCATTACTGATTGAACTCTTGCTGAATTCTAGTGCTAATATTTTTCACAAACCATTTTTTAAATTTAGATAAATTTGTTTTGTACTGGAACTGAGTTCAGATGTTTGATATTTCCCTTGACAGAAGCCCATGGCAGAAACGGAGGTTTAATGATGGACTTTTCTTTGTACCCAAGTCCAGCCGAGAGGAATTCATGGCCAAATATGTTGTCATCTGAACGAGGACTGGGGAATCGAGTTACCGTCACTGGGAAGTTTCTTCCACCATGGCATAACAACCCAGAGAATCCTCCATCCATTCTTCTGCAAGGTTCAACTAGTGCCAGCTATTTAGGTCCTGGATTATCTTCCGGAAGTTTCAGTGGAGTCTCGGACTCCGTTAGTGCTCTCTCTCTTCTGTCAAATCAGCCCTGGGGCTCTAGAAACATACCCTCGAGTCCCGGGCTAAACACCTTATGTGGTGCCAATGGGGCATCCGTGGTTCAGCCATCAGTTGCACATGGTATACCTGTTGGCAACTTTTCGAGTCTTCCATGGGGTTTCAAAGACAACCAAGCTAGTACCGGTTCCCAAGAGATGCCTCCTGATCTTGGCTTAGGTCAGATTTCACATCCGGCCAAAAGTAAGTATTCCAATGAGCTTGAGACTGCTCAACAGGGTGGAGGACAATTCCGTGAACTCGAGCTCTCGACTGGTTATACTTCTTCGGTCGAGCATATGCACTGGTCACTTTGAGTGTCCTTTCTTCTCTGAAGCCAAGGTCCTTGAATCCTCGTGTGTTCAATAAACTAAAACATGTGCTGCTTAAGTAATCGTCAGCTACTGCTTTTGTGTGATGTATATCTCTGTTCTGCCAAGAGAGACCTAAGAAGACTTTATGTGTGCTTATGTTTATGTCATTGGATGACAAATATGTATATCTCTGTTCTGCCAAGAGAGACCTAAGAAGACTTTATGTGTGCTTATGTTTATGTCATTGGATGACAAATAAACTTTTGGTACTGTTTTTTTTCGAAATTCATTTCTTGTGGAAGTAGCTGAATCGCCCTACTGACCTAGAAGGAGCTGGGAAAACTGATATTCCCCATTCCCCGTTTCATTGCATTTTTACCACAGGCTGCAGTGGGCATTATCGTTGGGTTACTAGAAACAGGACTTTGCAAGCTTTATGGGTAATCACGAATAGAATAATCAATTATGCTCACCCGATTTGTTTGGGTGAACCGGTGGTAATAATCTTCATTTAACAGTGCAGTTTTCTTTATGCAACTTGAATAAATTTCAGACCCAAACAGGAAAGGGCAGTGTAGCATGCTATTGTACACGATGAATGTACAGCTGGAGAGCAGCTACTTCTAACTTTCTAATGGTTATTGATTTTCCAAACCAAATGGGGTTTATTCCGACTCTAGTGACATTGGTATCACGTTGCAAAAAGCCAAGAACCAAAATTTTCCCTACACATAAGCAAAGTTTCTGATACGAGCGAAACAAATTTCCAATTCTAATGCTATTCAACTCATCTAAACAGTGAGAATTACAATCTACAGGAGCAAAAAGGCGCTGGCAACTTTCCGATGTTTCATTATTACCAAAAGCAATGGGCTTATTCGTGAACGTCAATCTGTCACTACTCGACGGAGAACGTCAATACAAACCAAAGCATCAAGACTTTGACACATTAAAGCTACTGCTCAATAATGCACTAATCTCTCCTATGATATTGACGGGTCTTCCATCAAACATCGATGAAAGTGTGCTCTCACAGAGTTTCTTTAACTCCCGGGTTTTCGCAATGGCTGCTTCCTGCATATCGAATGAAAAGAACATTATATCTGAGAAATTAAAACCGTTACACCTACTTCACTAGCAAATACAAAACAAACCGGTACTATGTTACTCGCTCTATTGAAAGAACTCGTGTTACTCGTTTTCTATTAAAAGAACTTTTCTTCTCTCAATTCATTGTATTCCAGTTATTTAAAAACTTCATATTACAATATTACTGTATATGAATAAATATTTCCATCAAATTTTTATCAGTAAAAGGCCACGGTCAACAAATATCCTGGGAGATATTCGACTAGACAACTTATGTTTTGAAAGGAAACTTTCCTGTCCTTAACCCAACACACACACAGAGAAGAAGCCCTCCACTAAAAAATTTCTCGTGCCAAATGAACTCACTTGTTTAGGCCAGGAAGAAGATAAAGAATTCTGCAGTTCCATGCGTTTATGCAACAGGTCTTTCAGTGACTCCTTTAATTTGACTTCATGACACTTCTTTTCCTCCAGTGTGCTTACTAAACGATCTAAGAATCTGAAATTTGGAGAATATAATGGAGTCAATATTCGAAGTTTAAATAATGGAAACCATTAGTTGCAAAATACAAGAATGATATAGCGTACAAAGAAAAGAGTACAGATGCAGTTAGGAACAAAAAAAGGGAGTGTTGGGATTGGGGTTGGGTGGACTTCTTGTCCATGCGATTCATCAGGACTGTAAAACCCAAAATAAATAAAAGTGACATGAAAACAAGTTCAACTAACACCTTTTTGAGTTGAGTATCATAATCAGGTCCCGAGTTTTTCGATTTGTTAACAATGAAATAGCCAAGGAAATATCAGATTGCATCGTCTGAATTGAGTCAGAAGTGTATTGCTGCAGCACATATGGAGCAACTGACTGGACTTGATGTTGCAAGGACAAGGTTTCTGAATTTGTCAATTCAATCAAGCGCTGATTCAGAAATGCTTTAATCTGATGGATGTGTCAAACCAGAAATATAAGATAAAATATTCTGAAGTCAAACATGAAATAGAAATTAGTCACAAGTAAAAATCATAGAGCATGCATAGACCTCAAACAAATCGTCCAGGATCTTATTCCGGTATTCTATTTCCAACAGCTGACTCCTATCATGGTCAGTGTCTGGAGCTTTGGATGAATCATTAAGCACATTTGAACCAGGTGCTGAAAAAATACGTGACAAATCAGCTTCTTCATTTCCATCAACCTGTGGATTTTCAACAACTATATCCCAAGGGCTCTCTGAAATGGAGACATCTGGAGCTTCAGAGTTCTCCGGATTTGACACCACCTGATGAGGCTCGACAGCAACACCATCCTTATGAGGGGAATTTTCCAAAATGTCACTAGCATTAACAATTTCATAAGGACCCAAACCATTCCCAGTATCTTCTGTTTCTTCCACTGTTCCAATGTCCCAATCAATCTGAGAGCTGTCCATGGTAATGTCCCAGTCAATAGTGTTTGCCTTGATGTCCGTTTCCCCAGCCATGTGTGCTGATTCATCATCGCATCCTTGAGCAATAAGAGTATCAGAAACTTCTGGGGTCACGTAAACATTAAGAGAAGGGGGGCTTTCACGAATATTCCTCAAATTTGGTAACACAAACCCGGGAGTTGCCTGCAACACGATTTTTTTTTTATTTAAAAAAAAAGAATAAAATTTGTAGTAATGCATTTCCAGCTTTCATCAGCAGCGAAAAATTCGCTATAGCCTTACATCCTTTTCTGTATGAGCATCTCTCACAAAGGTTGAGTAGAAGTCAAGTGCCCGTGAAACAGAATCACCATTAATTACTTCTAAAATCCTGTTAAAAGTGCTTGGAAGAGATTTTGTAGCTGTTTCTAATAATTCTGACCTCACGTTAATCCCCTATAGAGCAAGAACTTCAATGCGTGAGAATTTTTTTTTTTAAAGGTACATCAAGAGAAGCCGACAACTATAAAGTGTGACAGAAGCAAAACCTGCAATCCTAGCTCCTGACAAGCCTGATCATATTTTGTTGCTGAAAGAGCTGCATTCCTTTTTATCTCAGCTTCCTTGCGCTCTAATTCAGCAAGCTGTTGTTGAGTCTTCTGGACCTGCTTCTTTTGATATGGGCTTCAAATGAAATATGAAACCAATCAATTGAAAGAACAGCACTAGCGAAAGAAACTAACATAAAAGACAGTTACATGCTAATGTATCTTTTAATACTTTACATGCTTTCTTACATTTCGTAATTAACATTTTGGATCATTATCTGAGCAGCCTCACCAAGAAAAATATGATCTTTTTCATATGCCCGCACTATTGTCTCCCAATTGCCCTGTCAAAGATTGAAACACGTTTTACAGCCTGTTGTGAAGCAAATGCATTGAGCACCATTACACTTCGAGATATAAAGAGGCTGTTTTGTAGATCTTACAGCAGCACCTGAAAGCCGGCCAAAAATGTTACGGCTTTCAGGAGTCGACTTTAGAAGAATTTCATATATTTGCTTCGCTTCAAAGTACCCAATTCCTGAAAATTTATTGTGATCTCATAATAAAAATGGACATGACAAAAGAAAATAACTCATATTATAATGATATATTAAAATTTAAAATCCAAGTCAAGCTGTAAAGTCACACATTCATGCACTAACAAACCTTCCCTTTGAAATGATGTTCAAACGTAGTATGTTCGGGACATAAATTGTATATAACCATGAAAATTGATAAAAAGAATGCAGATTTTCAGGTTTATGCGAAGTCAAAAATCATTTCCAGCACTATTATTCTACACTAAAATTATATTCTACCTTTAAAATTGATTGAACAATCACTATTTAAGAGAATTTTATATATATTTTTTAATCTAGTTGCAACTTCTATTTTATTTCCCTCCATTAACCAAAAATGAAAAATTTTCAACGTTAATACTAGTCCGAAAATTATTAACATTCAAATTCAAACATTAAACCGCTTAATCTTGCAAAAAGAAAAAAGGAAAAAGAAAAAAAAGGATCAATTATTAAATTACGGATAGTAAAATAGTACCTGGCACTATGCACATGTATATCTATTCGACAGGTTTAAAAAATAGTGAATGAATTTTCCTAGAAAACTAGAAATAATTATGTATTTAATCAGTGATTCACCATAAATTTATGTAAATAAAAGAACCTTCAAGGTCCAGGGTTAGGAATAAAGGATCAATGTCTTTCGGCAGTGCCGCAAACGCCGCCGAAATCTTCGCTTTCACCGCCGCCAATCGCTTCCTCCAATCCGATGGAATTCTCTTCCGATCCACCAACCATTCTTCATTTTAAATTCAGAATTTTTTTTTAAAAAAGTAAATAAATAAAATTGCTGAAAAATTACTAATCGAAAACGGCAGCATAAACGTTGGAATTTGAAACAATTTTACCTCCGAGTCGACCGAATGAAATGTCGATTGGAAGGTTTCTGATTTCATCTGCATCCGGCATTTTCGACAGCAAAAATTTTAGGTATTTTCAGAATAATTAGATTTTTTTCAGTGTTTTGTGTATTTTAACATTCTTGACTTGTTAATCGATTGCTGTGTGCTAAGTGCTACTGCTAACGCACGCCTTAGAGTTGTGGGCTTATCGACTGAATGGGCTAGCTTTAGGACTGCCTGGTAAACTCATTGCACAAACTAGAATGGGCCTAATAGAAGGCCTGGAGTTGGGCTTTGTAGCACGATCCTCCAAGTATTCTCTCGTGTACTTCGCTCTCTCTCTCTCTCTCTC
>CAIGRK010093985.1:0-13692 GCA_903798315.1 Fraxinus greggii
TACAAATTCAATGACAGGGCAATGAATGAGTCGACAGAATGTAGGTTAACGTCTTCTTCATTAATTTCCTCCTCTTTATTTTGTTCCTTTGTAATTGATCTATCATCATCTTCCATAACTGATATCTCCTCGGGTTGAATGACCGATTCACAATTTAAATTCATGGGCAATATAAACTCTTTTCTTTCAAACTTTTCGAGTGAATTGTATCTCCACCTTTTAAATTCAACCCAGAATACTCCATTTCCCATACAATGTTTATTTTCATCTAACTTCGGAAGATCAGTGTAGTATTTTGCAATTGCCTACTCGTTTAACATGGAAGGACCAAATTCTACAAACGGGTCTGAAGGGATACACTCACCCACAGGCATGTAGCTTTCAATAGATGTGTCAATTGCGAGTCTCCCACATCTTAAATATTGTTTAAACCATATGAGTTTGAGGGGAAAGGGTTCAGTGCATGTATTTACACAGTAACCAGTATAATGCACCCAGAGTAGAATTCACAATAGATATCTTCTTACTCTTCATCCATGTCGTGATTATTCATTGCAAATTTTTTTTTATCATATCGTGTCAGAATCTTAGATGCATTGCTGAATGTCACCTAGAAAGAATATCAAATAAGAGAGATCAAGGTGGGTAGCCAAAATCAATAATTAAAAAATAAAATAAAAATCAAATTTAATATAAACCACTAAACTAAAATTAAATCCGTTATTCCCCAGCGATGGCGCCAAAAACTTGTTCGCGTGAAACCCACAAACGTACGGGATCATAGTACAAGTAATAAAATATGCGAGTTAAGAGTATCGTTCCCATAAGGAATAATGTCTAATTTTTAGTTCAAATGTGATAATACTTGGACTATATTTCACCCATTTGGCTCCTAAAACTCTCAAATCTTCATCGTGAGGTTCGACATAACTTTTGAGTATTTGCATTTCAGTATCTGAACTTTGTATTTGATACAATTGAGCCATTTTCAGCTATCTTTGCATTCTTTTCTCCAATTCTTCATCAAACATTGAGTTTTACTTAAAAAATGAAAAATAACACAAGTTAAGTAGTAATTTAGTCAAAAAAACAGTAAAATATCAAAAAATAAAATATAACACAAATTAGATAATAATTTATCCAAAGAATAGTAAAATATCATCGTTTATGACTTAAAAAAAGTGTAGAAACTACACTTATCACTTAGTGATCAGAAAATATCAAGTGAAAGAAAGGATTCTTGTTTGTCATTTACTTACCTGTAATTCTATATAATTCAATCAAAGATCTATTAATAATTTCTATTTTTCCTTTTCTTCAAGTTAGAACCCTAACAATTGGCATGAGAACATGTTCAATTAGATGACACAAAAGAAGATAGAAATCACGGTGGAAGTAATGGATAAGAAGATGATAGAATTGAAATATGAGATGTAGCGCTTACCGGAGTTGGAAAGGTCTGTGGAGTACTTAACCTAGAACATGGCTAAAATGTTGCAGATGGTGGAGGAAACCTAGAAAACTGTGGCATCACTGACCTTCCCTCAATTAGTCATGAACAAATGGTGGACGGAGGAAAAGGAAGTCTCTACAAGAAATTTTTTACTATTCGTAAGGAAGGGACGATGCCAAAATTCAGGCGATAATCGCAGTTTTGGTTACGCTAATGTTGGGAATTTCATAGGAAGTAATGGAGAGTACGCTTGTAAATGGGCTCAAATCAGAAAATTTGGGCCGAGGCCAGTTTATTATAGCCCAGTAGGCTGGGCAAACATAATGGAGATAGCCCAATGAATAGAGCAGCGAGTAGAGGTGCTTAAATCTGCTAAGGAGTTTGTAGGTGCAAAAATTTTCAAAGTCCAATTTTACACCAACACAATGGAAAGGGAAGAAGCTAGAATCCTTTCTCACTAGGACCATAACAGTGGGGGAGAAACCCTCTATTCTTTGCAAGAAATTCCGAACCAAGTGAATGTCAGATGCAAAAGCGCAGTCTCAAAGGGAGATGTTGTATGTCAGGTACATTGAAAAAAATACGTTAGGGCACCAATGAAAAAAATATAGAATTGAGGGTATTGTTGGTACAAGGAGACAATGAGAACGAAGATGTGAAGTTCGGATTACCAGGGGAGGAACTTTTGTTAGCAGTGGTTGAGAAGGTTGAACTTTCTATTAATTTGGTTGTTGGGTTGACAACATCGAGAACAGTGAAGATGACAGGAGCATTGGGCTCTTGGGAAGCAACAATGCTAGTGGATTGTGGGGCTATCCTCAAGTTTATTTTGACTGAGAAAGTGCAACTCATGGGGAAGTTTTGTGGCCGGGTATAATAGGTCATGAAGTTTGCTTGGGTCAATCAACCCTAGACCTAAGAATGAAATATCTCATTTCTGCATTTGCCTTATGGGAATTTGTACCAACGAAATGGTTGAGCTCTATGGTAATCGAAATTTTGCAGTTGAACCACATTCCACTTTGAGGACAAGGTGTGTTTAGAACCCCGCGGTATTGTTAAGCTTCCAAATCTAAAAGAGCCCGAAAGACTTTAGAAGGAGTGGGTAGCAATAGAATTCTTTGAGGAGCAAGTGGGTAGGAAAAATAGTTAGAGAAAGGCTATACATAAGAGTGGAAGGAAGCTTAGTAATCAGAAAAATATTGAGTGAAGAAAAAGAGTCTTGTTTGTCATTCACTTACCTATAATTTTCTGCAATTGAGTTAAAGATCCGTGTTATTAATTTATGTTCTTCCTTTTCTTCTAGTTAGAACCCTAACGGATTTGTACTTAAGAGCCAAGTAAGAGCCAAGTATTATAAGATTACTAGTATTTATACCAAGTTAAAAACTGAAGGTGAAATTGAATAACTTTCTTTTATTCTTGCTCATTCATCCCACACGGTTTATATACACAATCAAGCTATACATAAAAAAGAACATTCTAGAAATGAATTTCCAGGAGGCTAACTGATTTTGTATTCCATTCCTGAAAATCAGGAAATGCACCAGCTAATGGAATGCTATTATATAGTTGAATTGCAGTCTTTCATGTTGGTGGAAGCATTTTAACACCCCTCCCTCAAGGTGGAGTGTGTTTCTACCACTCCAAACTTGTCTCTAAGGAACTGGAATCTTGAATGAGAAATTGGTTTAACAAGTCCACTATTTGGTTTAAAGATGGCATCTACTGTATTTTCAGCTCTCCTCCAAGTACTTTATCCCTTACAAAATGAACATCTAGCTCTATATGTTTAGTACGAGCATGATAAACCAGATTTGAAGCCAATGCACTTACACTTGGGTTATCAGACCAAATGGTTGGAACTGATCTATGTGGTATTCCCAACTTGTTCATTAAGGACTGAATCCAAGTAATTTCTGAAGTACAATGAGCTAAAGCCCTGTATTTGGCTTCTGTGCTTGACCTGGCCACCACATGCCGTTTCTTAGAACACCAAGACACCAAATTATCTCCAATGTACACACAATACCCTAAGGTAGACCTCCTGTCGTTTGGACAAGATGCCCAATTAGAATCAACAAATGCAGTGATATCAAGACTGCCACTCTTTTGAATAACAATGCCATGATTTAGTGTACCCTTTAGATACCTGAACACTCTCTTGAGTACCTTCCAATGAGCATCTGTTGATGTTTGAAGGAATTGACTCAATCTATTCACAGAATAGGTGATATCTGGTCTTGTGCAAGCCAGATATTGTAGGCCACAGATTGCACTTCTGTATAAGGTTGGATCCTTCATTGCTTCTCCCACAATCTTAGAAATTAGTTTGCCTATTGCCATAGCTGTTAAGCTTGGTTTCAAGTTTTCATAGCCAAACTTTTTAAGTAAGTCTATAACATATCTCATTTGAGTCAAGTATAGCTAGTTGTATCTGTATGTGCCTAAATTCCCAGGAAGTACCTGAGACTCCCCATGTCCTTAAGTGCAAAGTTGGTGTTCAACTTATCAATAAACTCTTGCAATTGTTGGCTATTATTACCTGTTATTACTATATCATCCACGTATATCAGTGCAAACAACATGTCTTTTTCACTTGCCAGTTTTACTTGCCAGGAAGAATAGAGAGTTATCTACCCTAGACTATCTAAAGTTCCATTCCAACAAGGTACTCTTCAGCCTATCACGACAGGCTCCTGGGGCTTGCCTCAAGCCATATAGGGTCTTTTTTAGCTTGCACACAAAGCCATGATGTTTCTCATCTACGAATCCATGTGGTTGGTTCATATAACCGTCTCATTCATGTTGCCGTTCAGGAAGGCATTGTTTATATCGACTTGTCTAGTCTCCCAATCCTCAAACATTAGGATAATTTTCAAGGTTTAAGCCTTAATAACAAGACTGAATGTTTCACTGAAATCTACTCCAGGAGATTGAAGGAAACCTTTGGCAACTAATCTGACTTTATGCCTTTGCACTCTCCCTTCTGAATCATACTTCAACTTAAATATCCACTTGTTGCTAATTACCTTCATTCCAGCCTTAGTGGTACCAATGCCCATGTTTCATTCTTCATTAAGGCATTATATTCTTCTTGCATAACTTTCTTCCAACTGTTACTTAAAAATGCTTCATCAGCAGTAACTGGTTCTATTTCTGCTAATTCATCAATTGCTAGACTTGCATAGATTTTTGGTTTGAAGATTCCAGCCTTGCTTCTAGTAATCATTTGATGTCCAGTATTCTGAGTTACATTTTCACCTTGCAAATTTACCTCATCTGCTGCATACAGTGTCAGGTCTACTTTGTTGGATTTCAATTGTCCCATGACCAACTGATGCTTCCTAATTTATCTCATCATCATGGTGTTCTATCTCTATTTCACCTTCAATATCAATTCCTACTTCTCTGTCAAATAGGTCTACTGCAGGTGGAGCATCAGGCTGAGTTGTGTCAATTGCATTTTAAGGGATAATTTTCTGACTTAACTCAACAAAAGAAATGAGACTCATCACAGTTTCACAAGTTTGTGGCTGGGCTAGCTTGTTTATGAAACCTGTTTTGAATGGAAACTCTTGTTCATTAAACACAACATGCCTAGAAATGTAGATTATACCACTTGAGCTCAGACATTTATAACATTTGTGTGGGTCACCGTAGCCAAGAAAAACACATTTTTGAGAGTGGAAGTTGAACTTGAGCCTTCGATAGGGTCTAAGGTAGGGAAAACAGGCACAACCAAAGGTCTTTGACAACTTATAGTCAAAGTCTTTCCCAAACAGTGTTTGATAGGGTGACCTGTGTTGAAGAATAGGGGTAGGCAATCTTTTAATTAGGTAAGTTGCTACTTTGAAACATTCCCACAGTAATATAAGGGCATTTGAGCTTAAGCTAAAAGAGTCAGCCTAGTTTAAGTGATATGCCTGTGTTTTCGTTCAGCTCTTCCATTTTGTACTAAAGTGTAAGGACATGAATGTCTTAGTTCATACCAGACTGTAAGGCTATTTTATTAAAGTTTCTAAACTCCGCACCCCAGTCTGAGTGTAGTGATTTAATCCTCTTGTCTAACTTGTTTTCCACTAACTTCTTGGATTGAATAAAAACATTTAGAGCTTCTGATTTATGTTTCATTAGGTAAATTCAAGTGAATCTGGTATGATCATCAACAAAAATTATTTAATACCTAAACCCCATGGTAGAATTTAATGGAACTGGTCCCCCGAGATCTGTGTGAACAAGATCTAAGGGATTTGATGCATGTGATAAAGATGAATTAAATGGTAGAGTATGAGACTTGCCAAATTTACATGATTCACAGAAGGTACAAATTTCATTAGCTTTGATGACTTTATTACATGACTTAAGAACTTGACTCATCACATGGTTTGAAGGATAACCTAGCCTTCTATGTCAAATATCAAGTCCAGACTCTCACAATTGAGCAACTTGGGTCGACTGATCACTACTGGAACTGACTCTGTGGTAGTAGGAATTATTTTGGTGGTTTGACTCTATAGCAGTGTTTCCTGGTCTGTAATTTGGCAGCCTCAACTGATACAACCCATCTTTAAGCATTCCTTGCAGCAGAATCCTCTTCGTTTGGAGATCCTTGATAACACATCAATCAGAGAAAAATTCCATGAATACACTGTTATCATTGGTGAGTTGAGAGATACTGACTAAATTCTTTTTAATTGATGGTACATGCAACAATTTATTAAGTGCAAGTGGCCTATCATTTATTGTAGGAACATTTCCATTCCCAACATGCGCAATATGTAATAAATTTCCATCACCAACCAACAGTTTTTGCTTACCCTCATAATTTCTCATAGTATGCTAGTTATCTTTGTCAGTTGTTACATGATTACTTGCACCATAATCTATGAACCAGGCTGAATCTTCAAGAATTCTAGGTGAAGATACATACGTTGAAGGTGCTGAGCTGACATTCTATTGCCTTGGATTGCTTGGTCTGCTCCCTATGTATCTTTCATCAAATTTATTGAAACACCAGCTTGCAGAATGGTTGTTAAGTCCTCAAAATTTGACATGGTCCTCTGTTTTTGTTTTGCCTGCTAGCTGCAACTCTGCCTCTGCCCCTTGCTCTACCTCTGAAGTTTAGTGATCTACCACTGTTAACTCCTCTAAAACCTCTGCCAGCAACTGAACTAGTTCTATGTACCAATAGAACACTTGACTACTAACACTCATTGATGTAAAGTTGCTCTGACTTGATTCAGATGTTCAAATTGACTCTCAAATGTCATGAACACAAATGATAATTCATACCAGGATATATTATACTACTATAGATTTGTACCACTATGGGTGTGTATTCTTCATCCAAACTTGATATAACTTTTGTTATGAGATCACCGTGATCAATAGACATAGACCCTTTCCCGGTCCTTTGCAGTTCTCTAGTGAGGAACATAACTATTGACTTGTTCAGTATTCCAAAACTTTCTTCCACTACAGTCCACAACTTGCTCAAACTGGTGCAACCCATAACTTTCATTGTTATTTTTGGAGTCATAGATGAGTGTAACTATCCCATTAGAAGTTGATCAGTTGAAGTCCACTTATTATACTCAGGGTTCTGAGTCATCTCCATCGCTTATCCCTGACCAACAGTTGTTTGTATAACTAGAACTTCGGTGGACACTCATTTGTACCCAGAAAGTATCCTTCTAAGTTACGCCCTTTGATTATGGCATGATCATATTTTTTCATAGCAGGAAGTTGTTCCCGACGAGTTTTACTGATGGTGTTTAGGTGAGATTCATTCCAAATGGTGAGCTTTGATTAGCAGAAACCTAGCTGACTGGTGCAGTGTTGAACCCAATTAGATTTGTGTGATTGTCGGTTCCGGTGTTAGTCATATTGGCTCTGATACCAAGTTAAAAATTGGAGATGAAATTGAATAAATTTTTTTATTCTTGCTCATTCATCCTACACAGTTTATATACATAATCAAGCTATACATACAATGAACATTCTAGAAATGAATTTCCAGGTGGCTAACTGATTTTGTATTCCATTCTTGAAAATCAGGAAATGCACTGGTTAGTGGAATGCTGTTATTCAGTTGAATTGATGTCTTTCATATTGGTGGAAGCATTCTGGTAATATTTCATGAACTATTCTGGTTTTCTTCCTAACCTTTATGAAAAAGTGAGCTCGCTCTAGCCCTGTTAAACTAATGGGATGCCAGGCACTCTGCTAGTAATTTGTTAGCTGTAGATGCATATTTTTGAGGTGCCAGGATGGGTAGCTTTTCTAATCCTTGTTGTCCTTGTAATTCTTAAAATTCTTAAACCATTTACTGCACGGACAGTTGTCAAAGAAGAGCTAGGTGGCAGAGACAACTTGATCCAAGAAAGCAACTCGGATTCAAATAACCATGAGAATCAATTTCTCAAGGTTTGCAGCATTTTGTCAAAGTTAACTAAATACGTTGTAGAGGCAATGTATGGTGAAACAGATTGGATGGATCAACTCCCTATATAAGAAATCTTCATCGAGAATTCGGCGCTCTGAATTTGGTGTGACTATTGTATTTAATTTTACTTTTGTTCAATTCCTTGATTTGCTAGGTTTAAGTAATTTGGATATTAGCCGACTTGAGGCACTATTTCCTGGTCGACAATATTCTCTACCGCTCTGTAAATTTCCTAATGTTAGTTATAATTATATATAATATTATTGTATAATATCCATAAACTGAATCTTAATAAGCTGCAAATCTTTCTGGAAACAAGTAAAGTAAGAAACTGATTGTAATGTTATAATGGCCAAAAGGTAAATTTCGATAAGAGCCAGTGCTTCCTCTCGAACAGCGCTACTCAGAGAAATTCCAGATCATTGAAGAGGAATCAAAAATGGTAGTTTTCCTATCAAGTACCTGGATGTTTTCTTGTCTCTCAAGAGAATAAATTNGTATAATATTTAGTTTCCCTTTTTGTTTACTTTAGTTTGTAGTATATAAACTTATTGTAATTTACTTTGTCCTAATTTTTAGTGGCTCTTACAATCGGTTTTCTTCCTCTATCTCTTAGTTGTTCTCTATTGTTTGATTTATCAAATTAGTTTGTATTATTCACATGGTATCAGAGCCTATCTCAAGGATTTATAGCTGGGTGTTTGATATCTTTTGATTTTGCTTTTGTCAGTTGTGTAGCAAAGTTCTCTGATTTGATTTCGATTCTGGGTTGAGAGAAAAGATATTGGGTGAAAAAGAAATTGGGCCTCAATGTAATTGAAAAGGGAATGAAAGTCATAACCAATTAAACTCCTAATTGGACAACAAAACTTGGTGGTTGATTGAAAAACACACAACAGTAGAAGAGAGAGAGAGACGAATAGAATTGTGGAACTTGGTGGTTGATTGAAAAACGCACAGCAGCATAAAAGAGAGATAGAGATTGACAGAATTGTGGAAATAAAAAAAGACGGCCAAAAATTGGAAAAACACGGACTATAATTCTAGACAGAATTGTGGAAATAAAAAAAAAAAAAGATGGCCAAAAATTGGAAAAACACGGACAATAATTCTATACTTTTGTGAAATAATTTATCATTGTAATTTGTGGTGGTACGTTGGTTGTCGTTGGTTTTCCTTAGAATTGGGTGATTTCATTGATTTCACTATTTGTTAACTTTGTGATGGCAACTGAAAGAGATGATTCACTTCAATCCATTAATGTTAGATTAAATGGTAAAAATTACTCATATTGGAGTACCGTGATGAGAAATTTTCTGAAGGGAAAAAGATGTAGGGGTTAAGTTAGTGGAATTGTTGTGAAACCTAAAAACACTGCTGAGAATTATGTGACAAAATTGGAAATTGGGAATCGAATAATGCCAAAATTCTTACTTGGATTCATAATTCAGTTGAGCAATCAACTGGTACATAGTCGGCAAAGTTTGAAACAGAAAAGGAAGTTTGGGAACATTTTCAGAAGTTATACGCTAAGTCTAACTTTGCAAAGTGGTGTCAGTTGGAGATTGATATACGTGCTTTACAATAGAAGAATTTGAGTATTCTCGAGTTTTACGCTGCTATGAATTCAATTTAGGATGAGTTAGGTCTTACGGAATCAGCAGGACTGAAGGTGTGTGAATAATATATTACTTTTAGAGAGGAGCATCAATTAGTTCAGTTTTTTATGGCACTTCGCAGTGATTTTGAGAAACTTAGAGGCTCTTTCTTGCATTGCACTCCACTTCTCTCTTTTGATTCGGTAGTTAGTGAACTTGTAGTTGAGGAAACACATTTGAAATCTCTTGTAGGAGAAGTATCTCTTCCTTCATCTAGCACTTTAGCATTGGCTGTACCCTCTCGACTGTCTACACAGAATCAAAACAAAGGTTATGTGAAGTTGCTAGTGATGAGTGCAACTTTTGCAAACAAAAGGGACATTGGAAGTCTCAATGTCCTAAACTATTAAAGAAACAGTAGCCACAACCACATTAGCGATCCTATCGTTCTAGTGCTAACATAGCCGCCACCATGCCATCTACTAACTTGTCTGTACTTGGAGTACCAACTTCCTCCGGTCCCATGTTGACTGATTTAGTAGACCAGTTTAAGAAGTTCTTAGCCACACAGACACATGCTATGTTAGCCTCTACTCATGTAGGTTTGTCATCTCAGAGTCATTCAGGTATTTCTTCCTCATGGATATTTGACTCAGGTGCCTCCAAACACATGTCGTCTAACTCAAATTTTTTTTAATGACTCACATCCTTCTAACTCGTCTATGTTTGTTATGACTGTTGATGGCACACCATTACCTTTAGCAGGTGTTGGTTATGTTAACACACTTAATTTATCGCTTTCAAGTGTCTATTGTGTTCCAGCTCTTACTTTGAATCTTATTTCTATTGGCCAATTCTGTGATTCTGGATACTTAGTTCAATTTTTTTCTATTGATTATCCTGTACAGGATCCTTGATCTCAAACGCTGATTGGGATAGGTTATAGACAATGAGGGTTATGTGTTCTGGACAATCTGGACCACCACACGTTACAGCCTCTAGTGTTGACTTGTCATCTTTCTATTTGAATTCATCATATTCTAGCCTTGGACATGCTTCTGCTAGTCGTTTGAAATTTTTAATTTCTCAGGGTCAATTGGGAGATTTATAAACTCATGACATTTCTTATTGTATTGGTTGCAAATTAACTAAGTTTTCTGCTTTACCTTTTCCTCGAAGTGTTTCTCATTCCGTTGCACCATTTGATCTTGTTCACTCTGATGTATGGGGACCTACTCCTATTGCTACAAAAGGGGGATCTAGATATTATGTATCTTTTATTGATGATTATAGTCATTATTGTTGGATTTATCTTATGAAATGACGATCTCACTTTCTTTCTATTTATCATTCTTTTAGAGCACTTATTAAAACTCAACATTCTTCTGTAATTAAGTGCTTTAGATGTGACTTGGGTGGAGAGTAGACTTCGGCTGATTTCTCTGAATTGCTTGCTCTTGATGGCACAATTCATCAAATCTCGTATACTAATACCCCACGACAAAATGGTGTTGTAGAATGAAAGCATAGGCACATTATAGAAACTGCTCATTCCCTTCTCTTGTCTGCCAAAGTCCCTAGTGAATTTTGGGGAGAAGTAGTTCTCACTGGTGTTTCTTTAATTAATAAGATTCTATCTTCTCACACTTTAGGTTTATCACCATTTGAAACATTGAATGGGCATCCTCCTGATTAATTCTCATTAAGAGTCTTTGGCTGTTAGCTTTGTTCTTCATCTCGAGGTCGAACGTAGTAAGTTGACATCTCGCTCTACTATCTGTGTTTTCTTGGGTAATGGGCAAGGACAAAAAGGTTATCACTGCTTTGATCCCATTAATAAATTGTTATAAGTTTCTTGTCTTGTTGTATTTCTTAAGCATATTACATTCTTTTCTATTTCTGATAATACTCATGACGTGACTAAAATAATCTTATTCGTATTGATCCATTCTCTGATGACATTGACAGACCACCTTCCCATATTCCATGTACTATTGATTCTTCGTGTCCTACAGGTACATATGCGCCGGTTCATGGTATCATTTCTCCTTCTGTGGCCACCCAAGCACCGTTTGAGATCGATTATCTAGCCCCTGCTTCCTCGATATCCTCAGTGTATTCGTAAGTCCACTCAGTTACATGATTTTGCTTATTCTAGTTATTATGAGTACTTTTGTTGTCTTCTAATCTCCATTCACAAGCTATCTGAACCCTCTTCTTATAAAGAAGCTATTCTGGATCCTCTTTGGCATCATGCTATGGCTGATGAACTATCTACTCTACATAAGACAAACACTTGGGACTTGGTTACATTGCCTTCAGGTAAACATGTTATTGGTTCTCGTTGGGTTTATAAGATTAAAACCAAATCTGATGGTTTAGTTGAGCGTTACAAGGCTAGATTGGTTGCTAAGGGTTTTACTCAGCAATATGGTCTGGATTATGAGGAGACTTTTGCTCCTGTTGCTAAGATGACCACTGTTCGTACACTTATTGCAATTGAATCTATTCGTCAGTGGAGTCTCTTTCAGTTGGATGTCAAAAATACTTTTTTGAATGGAAATCTTCAAGAGGAGGTTTATATGGTTCATCCTCCTGGTCTTTCTCACTCTCCTAGAAATATTTGCAAGCTCAAGAAGGCACTTTAAGGCCTTAAACAAGTACCTCATGCCTGATTTGAGAAATTTTCCACTGTTGTTACGTTTCTTGGTTTACATCGAGTCATCACGACTCTGCCTTATTCTTTTGATGCACTTTAGCTAGTTACATTCTACTTTTGCTATATGTTGACGATATGATTATTACTGGTGAGGATGTTGATAAGATTGCAGATTTGAAGTCAGAATTGGCTCGTCGTTTTGAAATGAAGGATTTAGGTGCATTATCTTATTTTTTGGGGATTGAAGTTGCTTCTTCTCCTAGATGTTATCTTCTTTCTCAATCTAAGTATACTATAGATGTTATTGAGCGTGCTCATCTTACAGATACTAAAACTGCTGATACTCATCTTGAGTCCAACGCTCGATATTCAACCTCTGACAGAGTACCCTTGGCTGATCCCACTTTGTATCGCACTATTGTTGGATGTCGGGTTTATCTTACCATCACACATCCTGATATTGATTATGCTGTTCATATTGTTAGTCAGTTTGTTTTGGGTCCTACTACAGTTCATTGGGTAGCTGTTCGTATTTTGCGCATCTTTGTGGTACTTGCTTTCAGAGTCTTTTATTTTTGTTGACCTCCTCTTTAGTGCTTCGTGCCTACTCTGATGCTGATTGGACATGTAACCCCACTGACCGCAAGTCCTTTACTTGTTTTTGTATATATTTTGGTGATTCCCTTATCTCTTGGAAGAGTAAGAAACATACTGTTGTTTCTTGTTCCTCTACTGAGGTAGAGTATCGTGCGTTGGTTGCATTGGTTACTTGTAGACATGGGTATTTCTTCATCATCTCTAACCCCTATGTATTGTGATAATAAAAGTGCTATTCAAATTTCTCACAACTCTGTGTTCCATGAGCGTACGAATCATATTGAAATTGACTGTCATATGATTCGCCATCATTTGCAGACTGGCACCATTTCTCTACCTTTTGTTTCTTCATCGTTACAGCTTGTTGACCTCTTTACGAAGTCTCATCCAGTTCATCGTTTTCCCTTCTTACTTGACAAACTCTCGCTACTTTTTGCTAGAACATTGTGAGTTTGAGGGGGGATGTTAGGTATAATTAGATATAATATTTAGTTTCCTTTTTTTGTTTACTTTAGTCTGTAGTATATAAACTCATTGTAATTTATTTTGCCCTAATTTTTAGTGGCTCTTACAATCGATTTTCTTCCTCCATCTCTTAGTTCTTCTCTCTTGTTTGATTTATCAAATTAGTTTGCATTATTCACACCTAAAACATCATTCTCTTTGCTAAATGTTGCATATATTAAGTTAATATCATGCTTTAATTTTGGTTTATGTAAATTACCTATTAAGCTCTTCTTGTGGTTTCGTTTAAGGTTGATAATTGATAAATTTGGAATACATGGTGTTCGTGCAAAACCCGCAAGCGTACTGGATCGTTGACAAGTAATAAAATTGATGAGTTGAGAGTTATCGTCCTACATGGAATAAATTCAATTCAAATTTACTAATTATGTATGGAATTCGAATTGTGTAAAGGAAATATAGATTTTGATTT
>CAIGRK010093988.1:0-12844 GCA_903798315.1 Fraxinus greggii
TCAGGGTAAAGTGCGCAAAAATTTGAAAGGTTTGGGACATTTGCTGCAATTATCCCTAATAATAATAATAATAATAATAATAATTTAGCAGTCAGCACAAAGTAGATTTGTTAAGCGTTTTCTATAGCTTGATTTATGCCGCAAATGTACGGTGTCAAGTTTTTTAATATAGTAATGGAATCAAAGTGTCGAATCTACATGGATTGTTATTTAATTCGTACTAAGTACTATAATTATTTCAACTTTTACTTTTTCTAGAAAATCAAATCTAAAGTCAATGTTTTTATACTAAATTAACGTGGATGTGTGACAATTCAAGCAAAATTAGGCAAATTATAGGAAAGTTATCAATGTGAGAAGGCCTGGGGATTGATTTCACCTCACTACTAACAATGTTTTTTTAACTTCTATAGTTGCTTTTATCAATTTTTCCTGAATTTATAGACAAGAACCATAGATTAATTATATTACAACTCTCGAGTGCTGAATAGAACTTATTTCTATATTTTAACTCAAACTATAGAAATTATCATGCACGTGGTTTTTAAATGGGATAAGCCTCAAAGATTTTATATTTTCTCCCGAAATCTACAAAATCTAGGTTATGTTATTCTTAGATCATGCCTAAATCTCCATCTTTTGAGTATAGAAATTTAAGACATCAAATCATTCAATTATTGATTAGTATTAAGACAAATTGGAGTTGGACCGAGCTGAAAAATTTGCAAAAAAATATAATCGTTTCTTTCAATCTCGAGTGGCAACGTCGTGATTGTTCTTCTGCTGGCCCAGTTCTACTTATTTTTTGTTTGGCTGGCGTTGCAACACCCAGCTCTCTGATGATTTGGGAACCTTCTTGGGCACCCAGGCGCCCATTATTTCAGTCATTTATTTGCTTCTGTTTTCGCCTTTCATTTCTCTTCTTCTTTCATTTCCTCTTCATGCCTACTTCTATGATCAACACTTGGCTCAATCCCAAGATCTATAATACGCCATTTTCTTCAAATACCTAAACTACAAAACAACATGAACAAACAAATCAAAACGCTCAAAAGTGCTTAAGAATGAGTAGAAAACTATGTTATAGAGGTACTAGTTCAATGAGTGTAATACACTCATCAAAATTCCATCTCTATGTATTGGGGGAGTGTGTGAGTTGATTTAGAAAGAAAATCTTATAATCACGATCGTGATTACTTTTAAGCTGCACATGCATTGCATGCGTGGATCTAGTTTCTAGAAATTTCATAGAAATGCTTATTGGGGAAATCAAAACACTAAGATCCCTTTCAAATGACAAATTTTGGTTAAGATGATTAAAAATTTCGGAAATAGTTAGTGAACCATAGATTTACAGTTAAAACTCTCCCCAGAGCGTATAAAAATAAATACACAAAAGTATTAAAAGTTGAAACAAGGCATACATGTCGTTGCTCTGGGCTTCCACCAGTGGCAGACTTAGCACAAAAGTTCAGCTCGAGCAGACGTTGACCGTTGACCATCGACAATCAACGATCATAAGAGCGAGGCATCTTGCTTAACTACTTAGGGCCACTTGAGTTACTTGGGAGGTTCTAAGTAGTAACTATTCATAAATGTGGTGGGAAGTCGACCATATTTTTTGCGAAAGTTGGTTGCTTTTGATCTTTTTTCTTGTCATCACAGATCAAACGAGATTTTTCATAAGTTATGACATGAAGAGTTTGAGTATTACTATACATAAGCAGTGCTTACCAATTATACATCAATTGAATTGTCATCTTAAATCTTTTTATCTTCTTACTCGATATTTTTGGAGTGCTTTGAATGAGTTACTCGGGAGGTCCCAAGTAATAACTGTTCATAAATATGGTGGAAAGTCGATCGTATTTTTTTCAAAGCTTGGTCGCTCTTGATCTTTTTCCTTGTAGTCACATGAAATCTTACATAAATCCATAAATTACAAAATGAAAAGTTTTAGAGTATTGCTATTCATATGTGATCATGCATCATTATTGTCATCACAGATCAAACGAGATTTTTCATAAGTTACGACATGAAAAGTTTGAGTATTACTATACATAAGCAGTGCTTACCAATTATACATCAATTGAATTGTCATCTTAAATCTTTTTATTTTTTTACTCGATATTTTTGGAGTGCTTTGAGTGAGTTACTCGGGAGGTCCCAAGTAATTACTGTTCATAAATATGGTGGAAAGTCGATCGTATTTTTTTCAAAGCTTGGTCGCTCTTGATCTTTTTCCTTGTAGTCACATGAAATCTTACATAAATTCATAAATTACAACACGAAAAGTTTTAGAGTATTGCTATTCATATGTGATCATGCATCATTTGATTTACAATTAATCCTACATTTAAAATGGAAAATCAATTAAAGTTATCTATATAATGGGAACCAAGGCAATTTCTTTCTATAACCCACATGATTTTATTGTTCAAGGAAAAATATCGAACTATAAAAATATAAATATAAGACGAAAATTTATGAACCATTGAACTTTCATTATGTGAAAAAACTACTACAATCATATATTATCACTCAAGCAAGCCCCCAAGTGNATTTGATTTACAATTAATCCTACATTTAAAATGGAAAATCAATTAAAGTTATCTATATAATGGGAACCAAGGCAATTTCTTTCTATAACCCACATGATTTTATTGTTCAAGGAAAAATATCGAACTATAAAAATATAAATATAAGACGAAAATTTATGAACCATTGAACTTTCATTATGTGAAAAAACTACTACAATCATATATTATCACTCAAGCAAGCCCCCAAGTGTTGCTCGATAAAATGCCTTTACCACTTTCACCAATTTCTATCTTTTGAACCTATATATAATTAAATAATTGGACCTGGTAATTTAAAAGCAAATGCCCAACTACAAAAAAATTATACTTTTAGCTCAACCCATGCAAAAGGCTCACTTACAAAACCAAGAGAGAGGGAGAGAGAGAGAGGGGGAGAGAGAGAGAGAGAGAGAGAAGGAAGATGAATAGACACGGTTTACCAGCAGCGAAGCCAAACCTGCGTGATGATCTCCTTCTTCTCCGGCACTGTTCCGATGGAGCTCAGCACACGCGATCGCGCCCCATCGCCGGGTACTGGGTCCGCCGCTGCCTTCCACGAGTTGTGATCACAAAGGCAATACGTTGAAAAAAATATCCTAAAGTGAGTACCTTATGTTATCACACAGTTTAAACTTATGCTATCGCATAAGGTTATTCGGGGAAAAAAAATTTAGTTTTTGCTTGTTTTCTTGTTTGTCTCAAATTCTGCTTTGAAAACATACCTGGACTCTTTTTTAGATAAGATTTCGATCTCATATAGTTTACATCATTCCAAAGTTATGAACACACAATTTTATAGAAAAAAGACACAGAACGTCAAGATCAAGCAGCAAAAATTAGTGTTCGAAAATTTTTATACGAAAAGGATTATTGGTGCAAGATCCAATTTTTCCTTTTAACAAGATTTCAAAACTCAGTTCTGAACTCCATTTTCTTTTGTTGTTTTTCTTTCATTATTATTGATAGCTAAATCCTTAGTTAGAGAAAACAATGCAATCTAAATGTGATCATTCAAATTAATTTTCAAGATTCTAGTAGTTTAAATTTTCATGTATTTTTTTTTTTTTTGTAGAGCTTAATACTTTGAATCAATTAACCACTAATCCAATGTTATGTGAATTTTCAAAAATCGAGAGGCAAGTTATAGATTCGGACTACATAATAAAATTCGTTAAAAATTGGATAAAAATGTAGAGATAAATTTTGTGGTTATTACGGTCATGACATGAATTCTTAGAAATTAAATGCATTTAATTAAGAATTATTCGGATTCACACAGAGATATAGTGAGTTGATATAGTGGGGCCATTGTTTGAGCCACATTATTTGGTAAAAATATATTTTGGAATAGTAATCCTCTGGAGAATATATGATTGAAAAGTATGAAAAAAATTAGGTCTACTTGTAAAATTATTTTATTAAGAGAATATGTAGTTGAAAATGAGTTTGGAGAAATGTATTATTGAAAAATGAGTCTCAAACAAGGATTTAATAAGATTACTTTGAACTCAAAATAAATAAATAAATTAATTAATACTAATTTGATTGGATACTACAAGAAGTAAATAATTTTGATTTGCGAATTTAAAGGTGACAAAAAAAAAATGAAATTGTAAATTGTAACATCTACATTCATACTTTCAAAACTCCAATTTGATTAATTGTGCACGTAAGATAGATTTAATTTAATTACAATAACTTAGATAACTAAACAAAAACCATATTCTTTATTTTTCAACATTTAGGAATTAAAAATGGTAAATTATAAATTATATAATAGTTTTCGTGAGAGCGATTATCCAAATTCAAATGTTTTTTTATATTACTTGTTATGATATTCTACACTTGCGATAGGAAATACACAATGTTTGCATGTAATTTTTTCAAGTTTTAAATCAAATATTCAGAAAAAAAATTCCATTAAACAAATTGATATATGGTTTATAAATAAGAAAAATTGTGAAATTCATTTATAATCTATATAAAGAGTGATAGTCATGAATGTTTTGTTAAAAACACTACTTTGATTTGTAACCGGGTTAGCTGTAGTCATGATATCAAATCTTTTATTTTATTGTAAATTTGACTCAAATTTTTTATTTGCATCACCCACGATATCAAACGTTTCAAAAATTTGCACCTATATTGTTGACTAAAATAACATAATTTGACCAAAATTAGTAAGACCAAAATAGAAACTTTATAATTTAATATAAAATAATAAGAAAAATAAAAGGATCGTCTCCTTCACAAACCCCATCCCCACCCCTGAAAATCCTCCACCGTCTCCCAACACCTACACGGCCACGTGGCATCTCAATTGAAGCAAAGGAGGCGATGGAGGATACTAAGAGTAAGGTAAAGTCAAATGCATAATTTCCAAGAATTGAAAAATCCCATTTGCAAAAATATAGGAGAGGAATTGAGAAATAGCCGTGAAAGATGAATTGGGGATTTTAGAGAATAATTTGCAACATTTGAAGGCAATTTCAGGTGCAATGCATCCTTTGCTGCTCACAAGGTGTAAATCAAAACCAGTAAGTTTCGGATAAAGAACCAGCAAAAAAAATTGAAATTGATGACAGGTGATGATACCTCCACTGCAAATCCTCATCCGCCACTGCTGCACCGCCTCCTTAACCAAGCCTTCACTTCCCTTCAAACTCATGTCTCCAATTTCCTTAAAACCTTCCCACTCTCCTCCTATTTTGAATTGTGATTTTTAGGAGAATGTGTGATTAAAAAATGAAAAATAAATTTGGATTAATATTTTATTATTGACTGAATGTAATTGAAAATGAATATGAAAAAATAAATTATTTTATTTTAAAGAGAGTCATATTCCCTCCTACCAGTAATAAGAATGCTAGTGGTACCATAAGTAGTAAAATGATGCCATAACGATAGATGGTGAGTTACAATGAGAAGACTCCAGAATGGAGGAAGAAAAGTGGCGGGAAAAATATTATTCTACTGAATTAATTTTGAAGAATGTCGTACATGCATATATAGAGAAAAAGGTCTAACTACCATAACAAAATGAAAGAATGTGAAATGACTTAAATACCCCTAAACTAGTGTGACTCAATACTCTCCCTCAAGAGAGCAAATGTATATTTATCACTCTCATCTTGCTTAATAATGATTTGAATCTAGCTCTTCCTGATGACTTGGTTAACATATTTGAAGCTTGCTCTAGTGAAACCATATGTAGCATCTTCATCTCTCATGTTTGCACCTTATCCCTTACAAGATGGCAATCAATGTTTACGTATTTTGTTTTTTCATGAAACAAGGGGTTGTTGGCTATATGTATAGCTGACTGATTATCACATAATAATAAAGCTGGTTTGGTATGCACAACACTTAAATCTCTTAATATATTTTTCAACCAACTGAATTCACACATTGTTGCTGCCGTGGATCGATACTCAACTTCAACTGAAGACCTTGAAATCATATGTTGCTTTTTAGACTTCTACGATATTAATGAGTTTCCCAAGAATATGCAATAACCAGTAATGGATCTTTTAGCGTCCGAACACGCTACCCAATCTGCACCATAAAAGCCTTTTAAGATGTAAATCAGATTTGCTTTCAAAGAGGAGGCCTTGTCCTGGTGTACCCTTTAAATACAGTAACACATGATATGCTACCTCTAAATGAGGTTGTTTTGGTGATTGAAGAAATTGGCTCAGGACTTGTACTGCATATGATAAGTCTGGTCGTGTTATTGTCAAGTAAAGAAGTCTTCCTACCAATCTTCTGTATACACTAACATCTTCAATTGCTTCTCCTTCATTCTTGGTCAACTTCAAATTGTGTGGTAAGGGCCTATTTGCTGGTTTAGCTCCAATATAGCCTGCATCTGTTAGAATATCCAGTGTGTATTTTCTCTGACAAATGGAAATCCATGTTGAATTCCTTGCCACTTCAAAACCTAGGAAATATTTAGAGTCCCCAAATCCTCCAATCTGAATTGTTCATTCAACTTATTTTGAAACTACTCAATATAGGACAAATTATTTCCACCAATGATAATGTCATCTAACAAGCACAGTGAATGAGCAGCCATCTTATTTACTGAATAATGAATGATCAGATTTCGATTGCCTGTAATCTTGTGAATGATGTAAGAAGTTAGCTTCATATTCCATTGTCTCGAAGCCTGTTTGAGTCCATAAATGGACTTGTTTAGTTTGCAAACTAACTTCTCACCATTCTCTCCGTACTACTCATAACCTAGAGGCATGAACATGTACACCTCCTCATTCAATTTTCCATGGAGAAAATCATTGTTTATATCCAGCTGATGAAGGCTCTACAGCTCGTGGGCTGCAACAACAAGAAGAGTTTTTACAGTGACCAATTTGGTAATAGGTGGAAATGTTTCTTCATAATCCAAGCCCAGCTTGTTGAGTGAAACTCTTTGCTACAAGACGTGCCTTCTTTCTTTCTTCTGAGCCATCTGAATTGAGGTTCACTTTGAAAACCCATTTACAAGATACTGAAGTCTTATGTGCAGGCAATGTACTAACATCCAAATATTATTAGAAACAAGAGCTTGATACTCAGCATACATGGCTTCACACTAATCTGGTTGCTCAGATGCTTCAGCAAAGAAGTGAGGTTCAAAAACAATGGATAAAGCCAATGAGTAGCATTGTTGGGCAGTAGAGAACAAGCTATAACCCAAGTAGTTTGAAATAGGATATAGCTTCCCAGATTCAGAACCTTTCACCACAGAATCTAATTGAGGAATATGCTTTTAAGGAATAGATATTTAAGGCACCAAACTACAATGATAATCTTGTAAATAGAAAGGATCACGTTTTGATTTGCTAGATTTTCTTGTGAGTATAACAAGAGGCGATGCGGATACTTTAGATGAAGGTGGAATAAGAACACGAGAATCAGGAGAATTATTTGAAGATGAAGATGAAGAAATATATGAAGTGTGGTCTGATGTAGGAAATGGATCATCAAGATATTGATGAGGCTGTGCTGGAAAAAGAAAGGAATCAAGCTAAAAAGTAACATCAGACTTTGATAAAGAGGTAAGTAAGGAGGGATGATGGAAAGGAAATATAGTTTCATGAAAACAAACATCTCTTGAGACAAAGATTGTGTTGGTTTGAAGGTTGTACAATTTATAAGCTTTCATACCATAAAGATACCCAATAAAAATGCATGGTATTGCCATGGTATCAAATTTGGTTCTATTTCTTTTCAAACGAGAGGCATAACATAAACATCCAAATACCTTAAGGTGAGTATAAGATGGTGTGGTCTGATAAAGCACTTCATAAGGGGATTTGTCTGCAAGTACCTTAGTAGGTGTACGATTAATGGTGTGTGTGTGGCATTTAGAATGCAATCCCCCTAAAACTGATTAGGTAAGTTGGCTTAGAATTTAATGGCTCTAGCAATGTTTAGTATATGCTAATGTTTCCTTTCAACTACACCATTTTGTTGTGATATTTCAACACAACTTAACTGGTGTACAATTCCCTTGGAAAGATAAGTCATGTGGAACTCCGAACCATTATGAAATCTGAGTATTTTCACATTGCATTGAAAGTGTGTTTAAATGATTTAATAAAAGGATTGAACAAGGGATCTGGTTTCAGATTTATTTCTCATGAGATACGTCCAGGTCATCCTGCTATAGTCATCAAAAATAGTCAAAAAATATCTAGACCCATTTAATGAAGGAGTAGAGTATTGTCCCCATATATTGTAGTGAATGAAATCAAATGGTTTGGAAGCTTTTGTTTCACTACTTAGAAAAGGCAACTTGTGTTGTTTGGCCATAGGATAA
The DNA here is from genome assembly GCA_903798315.1 of Fraxinus greggii. Lineage (NCBI taxonomy): Eukaryota > Viridiplantae > Streptophyta > Magnoliopsida > Lamiales > Oleaceae > Fraxinus > Fraxinus greggii. The sequence continues at coordinate 8,401 of CAIGRK010093988.1, forward strand.
ATAACACAATGTAGATGTTTGTTGAGATTAATGTTGGGAACAGATCTATGTAAAAGAAGTACATTAGAATCAGGGACATGTCCTAAGCGACAATGTCAAACATCAATATTAGTACTAATATCGGTATTGCTGATAGAATTACAAATATAATCCGATTTATTACATTTCAAATTAGAAACTGAACTATGAATGACATTGGAAGGAACAATAGAATTTCTAATATGATAGATATCAGAAAGTGATTGGAGTTGTTGAGATTGGTGCGAAGATTGATCATTGAGTTGGTGGTCAGAATGTTGAAGATGATACAGTCCATCCTCAAGTTTGCCTTCCCCAATCGTCTTCTATGTTAAAAGATCCTGAATAAAACAAGAATGATGTAAGAATATCGAGTAACAGTTATGCTTAAGTACTAAGTTGACGGGGGATATCAAGTTAAATTTAAAACATGGCACCACTAGCACATTTGTTAAAACTAATCTGCCAATAACTTCACTGTGCCAAGATGCAGCACTGTTCCCATTGGCAACCTCATGGACACACTAACAGCAGCAGTCACAGTGGTCAGGTGTTTAATAAAGCAAACCATATGTTCTGAGGCCCATGTATCTATGATCCATTTGTCTGCAATAGTAGAAGCATTGGAACATAGACGGTTACATGAGAAAGCAAAAGCATCGGACATTAAGGGTGAAGGAGATGACATATCTTGAGGCTGTGAATGGTAGGTTGAGATCTGTCATTGCAACTTTGGCACCAACACAGACGTAATTTGTTGACATTGGCTTGGAGTGATTGTGAGATGTGATAATGAGTTTAGGATTTCAGAATTATCACCTTGAGATGCCTGTCCAACAGCATCTGCAACTGGAGTTTTCCCTTTACCAAACTTGTGATCAAGAGGATAACCTATCAACTTGTAACATTTACCTCTAAGATGTCCAAACATACTACAATAACTACAAAAATAGGCCTTTCCTTCTTCAGAAACTGATTAGGTGAAATAGGCCTTTGATTGCCAAAGGATTTGCGCACCATCCTGCTAGCAAAAGCTACTGCATCAAAATTCTGTTGAGTTTTGGCAACTACTTCCTTCTGCCTCTCGTCTTGTAAAATTAACGCAAACACCTTATTTAGTGAAGGAAAAGGATCCATTAATAAAATCTGACTCCGACAGCAAATAATGTTCATCTAGCTCCATAAGAAATTGCATAAGCTAGTCTTCACACTTGTAATCAATAGTGTTAATACTTGGCCTGTAATTATCCAATTCTTCCCAAAGTCCTTTGAATCGATTGAAATAAGAATTAATCGAACTATTCGACTATGAAATCCAAGCAATCTACTTATTTAACTCATAGATGCGATGACCACTACCTTTAATATAACGATCCCGGAGCTCGATCCAAACTTCTCTTGCAAAATCCTTATGCACTATACTTGGATAAAGTTCTTTCGGAATGGAATTGATGATCTAAGATAAAACCACATGATTGCACCTCCACCCAGCACCGTAAAGAGGATTATCTTGAGATGGTTTGAGAATGGATCCATCAATAAATCCTTCATTTTTTTAACACTAAGTGCCATAATTGTAGCACGACTCCACGTCTCATAATTTGCTTCGGTAAGTATAATAGAGATGATTTGCATCCCTATGTTATCACCATAATAAAGATACTAAGGACTGTTCGGATCATAGATTAACCGGTTTACCAGAGAAATTGTATCTCCAGCAACTACATCTTCAGATGATGACTCGATGGATGAACTGACATGATCGAACTGGTTTTGAACATCCGCTTGAACACGGGAATCCATATCTATCGCAGGGAAGCTTCAATGCTCTGATATCATGATGAGTTACAATGAGAAGACTCTAGAATGGAGGAAGAAGTGGCGGGAAGAATATTATTCTGCTGAATTAATTCTGAAGCATGTCGTACATGTATATATATACAAAAACGTCTAGCTACCATAACAGAAGAATGTGAAATGACTTAAATACCCCTAATGCTAATTTGACTTAATAGTAGATTCCATCAAGGAGAGGTTGGCTGGAATACCAATATATGCACAGAGCAATAGTTCGCAGGAATTCTGAGATAGAAGGAAGAAGGTGAAAAAAACTCTTGAGAATATTGAAAAAATAAAGAAGGTAAAAAGAATCATGATGTTGAGGTGGTGGTGCTGCTGGCGTTGAGTGGGTGTCGATGGTTGTTCAATTTGGGCGTGTTGTATGTGTTTGATCCATTTGGGTGTTTGATTCATTTGAAATGGGGCAGTGGTGTCGGCTTTCGGCGACTGTTGTGGTAATTGATTTTCAAGGAAGGGGGTGGGTGAGGTTTGTGAAGAAGACAACCCTTTCATTTTTATTTTTGAAACTATTTTATATTAAATTATAAAGTTACTAATTTACCCTTATTACATTTGGTCCTTTTTTATCCTCATTTTTGTCAAAATATATATTTCTCTCTTTTTTACGAATACACACATTTTTCAATAAAATAATATTACACGCAAATTCAAACATTTTTCTTATTTTTATAATCACACATTCTCTATCAATATATTATTCTAAAATGCATTCTACGTAAAAAAAAATAAGCTCAAATGGACTGTTGTTCAAATTTTACTATATCTATCAACTAACGATTAAATAGATGATTTTCATCCATTTAGACTTCACTTGCAAATTTTTGATAAGTTTGATCTAGTGAATGACAAAAATAAAAAGTTTGAATCAAATTTGCTGCAAAATAAAAGATTTGGTATGAAATTTTCCCTTTATAAATTCTATCAAGGGTGAGTATTTTTAAGGTGCCACTTTCTCTGTCCGATTCCTGACGCAACCTTTTCCAACGGGCTAAAGGAGTGTACCGCCATAACTACTGTACATCATTTCCCCATACTCTTTTATTCTGATCATCATCACTCATCCACTTCATGGCCACCGCCATACGCCTCCGCCGACTCGGTGCAATCGCCGCCGCATCCGGCACCGTCTATTACACCCTGCTTAGCAACTCCTCAATCTCCTCTAGCGATCGCAGCGGCGGTGGGCCAGTCCTCACCGCCATGAAGCAGAAAATTACGGACCCATTTTCCGTTGTTCCATCTCGTAATGTTCAGGAGTCGGCTCTGTTGGGCTCCAGCTCGTCCAATCCCCTTGACATCCTCGTCGTGGGAGGAGGCGCCACCGGTTGCGGAGTTGCCCTGGACGCCACCACCCGCGGCCTTCGTGTTGGCCTTGTCGAGCGCGAAGACTTCTCCTCCGGCACCTCCTCCCGGTCAACTAAACTCATCCATGGAGGTCAGCATTTCATTCTATGCATATATTACGTGATGTATTTGTACTTTGAGCAATGAGAATTGTACACTAACAGGCACGGGTTAAGGTTAGCTGGCATTGATGACTTTTCATATGCTATCATACGGTACACCCGTGACTATGTTTAAAGATAATATTTTTTGTTCTTCACGTGAATGGGATGTGAAATTCATTGGCATACGAACTTTCTGTAATTTTAAGGAAAAAAATTGTAGTTCTAAAACCATTATATATTCCGAATTAAGCTATGCTTGTATCATTAGTATAAATTTGAAGCCGTTTATTTATCTAGGAGGAAAAGAGGTATTGATTGGTGTCAAAATTACTTATAATAAAAGAATGAATGACCTTATAACTTAAAGGCATGGGATAAGAGTAATACTACTTACCACCATGAGTGCTTAGCACTTATCACCAGTTTAGCGGAGTCTGCTGCCTCATTGTCCAAAATGAATCATTGAAAAATGAGAGAATGGACCTCACTACCACATAGAATGGTGCTACATAACATCATGCATACGATAATCACATAAATATGTTGTACTAGTACTTTGATTTAACTATGACCGAGTATTCAAATAAAAGAAGTGGTGGATTCTAGCAATCCAATTGAAAAAAAGAAGATATTAATAAACCCTTGTTTGGTTCTCATTATTTTCAAAATACATTTTTCTCTCTCTTATATTCAAACTCACATTCTTCAATAAAATAATATTACGCGCGAACCCAAATTCTTTCCTTTTTTTTAACCACACATTCTCCGTCAAAATACTGTTTTAAAATGTATTTTGGACAAAAAAAATGGGTATCAAACACACTATTATTAACTTTCAAACTCAAAATTGTGACTTGGAGAGAGATTTAAATCATTTTTCTCTTTTGGAAATGTTAGAAATTGCAAGAATCTATTTAATTATATTCATTAAGGTTGTCATATAAAATGATATTTTTATATTTATACTAGTTTTAGAACCTTGAGGGGTTGCTCAATTGGTCAGGTCTTGAGTTTGCTCCGCAATGGTCACCAATTCGAGTCCCTTCAAGGTCATTGAGGTGAGTATCCGGCCGTAAATTTTAGGATCTCGTGGGATTAGTCGATGTGCGCGCAAGTTG